>JANAVB010005597.1:37459385-37607535 GCA_029216955.1 Iris pallida | reverse complement strand
TATAGAACAATAAGGAGGACCAGAATAGATCGAGGATATAAACATGTGATCAGGTCAAGATTTTAGAATGATTAAAACACGAGTAGAGATCAGGATGAGTGCTGATTGAGACATCCTTCAGTAAAACCCTCACCCATCTTGATTTACAAGACCTGCATGGGCCACCACTTAAACCGTGTCACACCCCAGAACCAGAATACTGGAGAGCGGAGGACAGACACAGCCAGCTACGTACATTGAAGTGAATCCCACCTCGCAATACGGTCACGGCTGTCTAGATGCATAGGGTTTACTACAAGCCATCAGTCTCTTATGGTCAATACAAGCCTAGTATCTCAATATCAAGCAAGCATGAATATAACAAGATGGTAATCATTAGACATATAAAGTAAGGTGTCCCATATATTACATATTCAGATGCATGAATCTAGTCATACAAATGTGAAGACTATCAAGAGTTTTAAGTCATACATGATCAACCCTAGGATTATCAATCATGTTACAGCCCGTAGGCAGACAGTAAGTAAGTTGCAAACGAGCTAACACTTGCTCGGACTAAACGTCTCAAAAGAATATTTTTACAAGGGAGTGGGAGAGCAAAATAAGAACCCACTCGTTGCCAGGATTCCTTCTAGTGGTCACCATCTGGCAGGAAGGCTGGGAGATCCTCGAAAGCTGCTCCGAAATCTGGCCATATAAAACCAGCTGGGTCAGACCCCAGGAAGAGCAAGTGCCACAAAGGAGGCTACACTTAAGAACTAAAAACCAGCATATTAGCACAATAAGTTACAGATCAAATAACAAAAGACATCAGTTAGATAAAACAGGGTGATAAACGATAAAAGTACTAAAGGACAATTTCGGTAACTAAGTTACAACCCGTAAACCAAACAAGGACCGGTGTTGTAACCCTTCACCTGAACGGAACTTAGTCTCTAACCAATTATCAGTAAGGTAAAGCATACACAATCATGTCCTGAGATAGCCATGTACTGGGTCTAGACAAGACTAGACTGTCACGCCCCAGAACCAGAATACTGGAGAGCGGGGGCAGACATAGCCAGCTACGTATAATGAAATGAATCCACCTCATTATACGGTTACGGCTGTCTAGATATATGAGGGTTTATCTACAAGCCAACAGTCTCTTAAGGTCAAGAACAAACCTAGTGTCTCAATCATAAGCAAATAAGTAAATGTTACAAGATGTAAGATCACCAAATATACAATAGTAAGGCGTCCCAAATACATATTCAGCTGATCATGAAGCTAGTCGTTACAAAATGAGAACTAGCAAGAGTTTGGTCATACATGATCAACCCTAGGTTGCCAATCTGTTACACCGCCCGTAGGCAGACAGTAAGTAAAGGCGCAATACGAGCTAAACAGGTGCTCGTCGGCTAAACGCCTCAAAAGAATATTTTTATAATAAAGTGGGAGAGCCAAAAATAACCCACTCATTGCCAGGATTCCGTCTAGTGGTCACCATCTGGCTGGAAAACCGGTAGATCCTCTGGAGTTGCTCCGGTATCTGGCCATACAAAACCAGCTGGGTCAGACCCCAGAAAAGCAAGTGCCACAAAGGAGGCTTCACTTAGGAACTAAAACCAGCAATTAGCACAAGAATATATAATTACATAATAAAAGACAGTAATTAAGGAAAAGCATGACAGGTGATATACGATGAGGTAACCATGGGACTATTCGGATAACCAAGTTACAACCCGTAAACCAAACAAGGACCGGGGTTGTAACCCTTCGTCTGAACGGAACTTGGTATCCCCACCATTTATCAATAAGGCCAGTATAAATAATCACGATCTCGAAGTAAGGTAAAGCATGTCGAGCATGTCATGGGGTACAACAAGACAATAAACGAAGAGAGAACACAGAACTGCTCCGGGAGCCAGGTTACAACCCGTAAACCAAACAAGGACCGGGGTTGTAACCCTTCGCCTGAACAGAACTGGTCCCCTGATCTTTATTGTTAAAAAGCAAGCACAAGTAATCATGTCATGTAACAATCTTGTACAGGATCGAGGCAAGAATAGACAGGGTTAGACTCCATTCAATCAATCACGGCCAAGCAATAAGTACGGCTTGATACTTTAACTAACTAAGGTTATCACAGGCCTAATTTACTAGCAAGATGCAATGAGATTATTCCACAGCCACAAGCCCTGCAGACCATCCAGGTTACCCAGGTTAAATATTAGGGGTTGAATTCAAGTGGGTACATCGTCCAGGAAACGCATGTACCCTTAAGTGACTTAGAGGGTGCAACACATGACAGTGTGCTGGAAATATGCCCTACTCGACGGCAGGCTACAGATCCCAAGAGCGCCCAGGTAACGGGATTGCCTGTAGCTGGAAAATCTCTTCATAACTACTGTATTAATCTAGTTATTAGCCTTAGTCCATTTCAGTAGGTACCCCTGACCGTGGTACTCAGGGGTCCCATCCTAAGCATGATGCAAGACAAGACTGGTTCATTGCACAAGCACAATCGTCCACGGTGTCCAGGTTGTTATACTTATCAAGTCATGTCATGTCATGTTAGCCGTCGCAACAGCATATCAGGGTATATCATGTCAGGTTTTCTTGTCAGAAGTACCCACGGCGGACCACTATCAGGTCATGTCATGTCCACTTGGTACTTGTCAAGAGTGCGCTTTAACAGGCCACTATCGTGTTCTATCCTTACATTATCATGAATGAGAGAAACTTGCATAAAATAACTAGTAACATGTTCTTGAAGCCAAGGAAAAGATCAACAACTTTCATGTTTGAGTTTTTCAAGATTCTAGCTACAAAACAACTTAAATAGGCAAAAACAGTAATATAGAGAAATTTCGGCACATGGGATTCCTGCACAATCGGCGCATGGGATTCCTGCACAAATCGGCGCATGGGATTCCTGCACAATCGCGCATGGGATTCCTGCACGAATCGGCGCATGAGATTCCTGTACGAATCGCATGAGATTCCTGTACGAATCGGCGCATGAGATTCCTGTACAATCGGCGCATGAGATTCCTGCACGAATCGACGCATGAAATTCCTGTACGAATCGGCGCATGAGATTTCTGCACAATTCGGCGCATGAGATTCCTGCACGAATCGGCGCATGAGATTCCTGCACGAATCGGCGCATGAGATTCCTGCACGAATCGGCGCATGAGAAACTCACGTTGCGTCTTCAGTACATGCGCGTAGGGAACCTACGCGCATGACACGCTCGGAGTTAAGGGATGCGTTGCCGGGACTTCACGGCGCATGGCCTCCCGTCGTATGGCCTCCCGGGCGCATGAGGTTCATCGTCCCCAAACAGCAAGTTCAGCCATGAAAGTTCCGAAAACTTGTAATGGCCATAACTTCCTCATCCGGAGTCGAAATTAAGCGAAACAAAAGCCAAAACTGCATGAAATCAAATTCTCTACAACATGGAACCACTAGTTTTTGGAAATACCAAGTTTTTAGAGATCAAAACCAAGAAAACTAAACAAGAAGGAACTTAAAACTTAGATCTACAAAATATAACCATCAAAACCGAAAACTTCCAGTTCTAAAGAGGCTTAGAATCTAGTAAGGAAGAGAATGGAACAATAAAACATGAGATCCATAATGAAGCAAGTTTGCACTTGCCTAGGCTCTCTCTCTTCCTGGTGGTTGAAGAAGTAATGGTGGAGAAGAAGAGTAATGAAGAGAGAGAAAGAGGAGGGGTTAATAAAGGATGATGGGGTGGTAGGTAGGGATTTTCTTTGGTCCATGATGAACCAAGCAACCCAACCCGAACCAAGCCAACCCAAACCAAGATGAACCAATAATGAAATACTCATTAAACCAAGCAAGGAGACATGCAATACGGGTCAAATTACGTATACGTATTCCAAATACGTAATACGAGATCTGGGTATTACATAGACAAAATACTCCATCCAATCATTCACGGCAAGCAGAGTACGGCTTGATACTTTAACTAACTAGGGTTATCACAAGCCTAGTTACTAGCAAGATGCAATGAGGATTCCCTACAGCCACAAGCCCTGCAGACTATCCAGGTTATCCAGACGCAAGGTTCATGTTAAGAGATATCTTGTTAGGTGACTTGAGTGCAACACATGACAGTGTGCTTAGTAATCGTTGCTTGCTTGAAGTGCCCCACATAACAGTGAGATGGAAATATGCCCTACTCGTCGGCAGGCTACAAGTCCATCAGGAAGACGCCTAGATAACAGGATTGTTTGTAGCCGGAATACCTCTCTATATGAACTACTTGATCAATCTAGTCATTAATCCTAGCCAGATTCAGTATGAATCCCTGACCGTGGAAAATCAGGAATTCATGTCCTAGACATGATACAAAACACGACTGGTAGCTTATACAAGCACATTCAATACAATCACCCATGGTTTCATGATGAGAGTTTACTAACATGTTCAGTTAGCCGTCGCAACAGCGTTCATGAGTTATCTGTCAAGATTACTTGTCAGGGGTGCACCACAATGGGTCACAATCATGTCATGTTACTTGTCATATTCTTGTCTAGAGTGCGCTACAACGGACCACTGTCATGTTACGTTACTTGTACTTGTTGTTAGGTGCGCGCCACGACGGGTCGCCATCATGGTTCATTACATACCAATCATCATTTCGTGTTCACATATCATGGTTATGGTCAAATAGCATATCATCATGTAAGCAGAAGAGGCATATCCTGAGTGCACCCTAATGGGCCACCGATGGAACGAAGTCATATCATGAAGTGTAAGGCACAATAAGTTGAAAAGACATGGCAATATAGAGAAAGGTACATATTATGGTAAAAAGGAAAATGCCAAATCATTATGTGCCCCAAGGCTATGCGCCCACGGGTTCTATGCGCCTACATGAAGGCCACATATATGCCAAATCATGCTAAGCCGTGCCACGGCTTGCACAAGTCGTGCCGTGTCTCTATATTACCAAAAACATAGAAAGCCGTGCCATGATCAAACAAATCGTGCAAATCGTGCCAAGTCGTACTGCGACTTGCACAAGTCATACCGTATCGATTCGTGCCATGCCTAGCCGTGGCACGCATGAGTCGTGTCGTGTCATGAAGATCATTCACAAGAAAATCACATAAAATCGCAAGTCGCAAAAAGATGCAATAAGCCAAAACATGCAAAAGCCAAAGTATGAGAGTCATGGGCTTCAATGTGCCCAAGTAAAGGGGCTTATATGCGCCCACATGGGAGCCCCTATGCGCCCACATGAGGGAAGTTATGCGCCCAAGCATGAGTGCCAACATGACCAAGGCACTTGCATGGCCAAGTGCTAAGGAATGGGAAAAAGGGTGTTGTGCATTACGTGTGAAGGCCACGTGCCATACACAAGTCATGCACCCATAATGGCTACATGTATGCACCCACTAAGAGGGGGGGATGCTCTATGCGCCCAAAGGATTATGCCCTATGTCACGACCCGTTACCCAAATTGTTGGGCCGGGCCGGGCCATGTCCAGCCTACGCTTAAGATAAAGCGCAGTAAGCTGTTCTAGACAGTCAGGTAGTAATGATAAATGTGCTAATAATTAAGACAGTTTAAGAATGATCACAACACAGCTTCTATATAGATGAAAAACCACTAAGTTCGATAATAATACAAACCAAAATGTAAGACTGGAGACAAGGTCCAGTTTAAAGGTACAAAACAGCGTCTGTGATAATAACCCAACACTAAGTCAAACTAAGCAGCTAAGCAGGATTCCCTGCTGGAATGTCCTCAACTGGAGCTCCATAGTACGGGTCACAAAGCATTTCTTCCTCGGTCAAAATACCTACAACGTTATCCTGTCAGGACGGGAGCAAGTACAACCTCTACTACTAAAGTACTGAATGTATAATGCAAGAGATGTACAATAGGAACATGGTATGATAAGACTGAAAAATAGACATACTGGAATCAGGATAAATCATATAAAGTGGAAATCATGGTATATCTTGATTATCATTTTAAGACACTCTTGTCAATTGTGGCATATGTACATTATGTATTAAAACTGGAGCTGGTATGAGATCGGTCAATAGGTGCTATGCTAGTTTACTGCAATGTACGTATGTACATTCCACAAGTCCAGAAACTACATTGTTAGTTTACTGCAATGTACGTAAGTACATTCCACAAGTCCAGAAACTACATTCTCAGTTTACTGCAATGTACGTATGTACATTCCACGAGTCCAGAAACCGCACTGTTAGTTTACTGCAATGTACGTATGTACATTCCACAAGTCCAGAAACTACACGATTAGCATACTGCAATGTAAGTGAGTACATTCCACGAGTCCAGTAACTACACTATCAACTCTCTCATAACCCAGTAATCATCATGTAAAAGATACGGGAAATAGTGTAAAGCATGGTGGGACTGGCAATAGTATGAAACATGTTATGATTTGACTTGCTACTCCAAGGATCAGCATTCACATGGGTTAATTAACATTCTTTTATCACATAACAGTGTTTTAACATGTACAATTAATCAAAAGACTTGCAACTGGATTAATGGTAATTTACAAGGTTGTCACATGTACTTAACATTAAAAGACAGTAAATGAGTTTGTAGATGTACTTGCCTCTAGCAAAACAAGCTGCGATAAAAGTGCTATGGATGTCTGGTAACTCGTCACTGTAGAAATACATACAATAACTTAGCTTTACACTAAGCTAAAACACTAGGACACTAATCTGGTGCGACACGACTTGTGATTGGGCACTTAGCCAAAATAATGACTTGGCCTAGGAGACCAATGTGGGGTGACACACTATGTTAACTAACTTTCTAGGGTCTTTACACTAGTGAGGGATGGGGTTTAACACGACTAAAACTCCAAATAACACAAAAAGCTACAAGTCGTAATTAATCAATAAATAAATCAGAAGATCATTGTGTTCCAACAATTTTTTAAAGTAGACAAAAAGCCTAGTTTTGCATAAAACAAGGTACCAAAACGATCCTTGCTAACTATAGAAATTTATTATAATTTTTCTGGGATTTATTAACCAGTACAAATTTTATAAAAATCAGTTTTTCCTAAGTATACAGAAAGTGAGTTTTGGTTTCATATGCCAAACTAGTGGCAAAACAGTAAATTAATTACTACAAAAATTAAACTAAATTAGCCAACTTAACAAAGTATCTAAAAACTATTTTTCCATAATTTTAGCAATACTCTAAGTATTTTTAGAAAATCATAAAACAGCCATGTACAATAATAATTAATTATCTGCGTATTTTGTCCATGTATATAATTTGAACCATAGTCCAAATACATGACTCAAGACCATGTATCAAGTCCAATATGACTTGTACAAGTCTAAAATGTGTGAAAACACATTTGGGCCCAAAAACCCATACTAGGCTTGGACACCAAATGGTTGCAGTATTTAAATACAGTAATAATACAATTGGTAATGGTACAAAATATTATTATTTTAATAAGGTAAAACTATGTATAGTAAAAATATACATACTTATGATTTAAAAGTACAATATGTATATAAGAAACTTAATTTATAAGTATACATATATATATATACAAAATATATATATATATATATATATAATATATATATATATATATATATATATATATATATATATATATAAGAAAACACTAAAAGATAAAGTGTATATATATAATATATATACATAGGAAAATGTATACATATTTACATATATATATATATAATCTACTAACTATAAAATATATATACATATATATAAAAACTGTAAATACAGTATATATACATATATATAAATACTAATATATATATATACATATACTATATAATATATATATATAGATATATATATATATATATATATATATATATATATATATATTAAAACACAAAGAAAAGAAAAAGAAAAAAAAGAAAAGGAAACAACAGAGGGGCTCGAGCTCGAGCCTCTGGAAAGCACAGGGGGGGGTTTTTACACGCACGGCTGGCCAGTAGGCCAGTCCGGTTCTGCTGTTAGGATAGGGTTCCTAATTCTTTTAATTCGTTTTAGGTTAACATATATAAAAAAATAAAATAAACATGAGCCTGTGTCCGGACAGTTAGGGACACAGGCATCCTCGTCCTAGGCCTGCACGACACGCACGAGTTTAATCTCGCGTGTCCAGTTCTAACAAAGTGTTCGCCAGGACACGGCGAACAACATATGTGTGCACGAGACACATGCGACACGAAAAGAGGATGACACGTACGTGTCCGGTCGACGAGTGAACTTTCGGGGCGGCGAACGGACGAGACGACGTCGTGGCGGTGGCGCTTGGGTGGCGCCGGAACCAGCACGACGAGGCAAACAATTGGTGGCGGTGGTTGGTGACGAGGACGTCGGACGGAGCGGGGTGGCGCTTGGCCGGAGTTAGGGTTCCGGTGGGTTGTCGAAAAGAAAGGGCTGCTTGGGGTTGTCGTGGGGCTTCGTAGTGGTTCTGGGCGGTGTGGGGTGACTCTGGCCGTCGAGGGGGTCTTTAAATAGGGTTGAGGTCGGTCTTATGGCGGTTGGGCAGCCGGAAATGGCGGAGAGGGCAGCGTCGGTGAGTCGGTTGGGCAGCCGAGCGAGTCAGAGGAGAAGGGTGTCGGTCGGGGGGGGGGGGTTGAGGGTTTTTGCAATTAGGTCCCCTTAGAATTAGGATTTACATAATAGGTCTAAACAGTAACAAATGCAAATTATAGTTTGCATAACAGAATTTAAACAATTTCTAAATTGCAAACTACTATAAATCAATTTAATAAATTGCATATTGATATTAAAAATAATTCTAAAAATTACAAAGTGATATAAAACAATTCAGCAAATTGCAAAATGATATTAAAATATTTTAAAAAATTTACAAATCAATATTTTTGTATTAAAAACTCATTTAATTTAAAAATTCTAGAAAATTCATAAAAATCCTAATAATATTTAAGGCTAAAATTAACATTAATAATTAATTACTAATTAAAAAAAATTTGAAAATCAGGGGCTTACAAGTCTTCCCTCCTAAAAATTTCGTCCTCGAAATTTACAAGAACTGAAGACACGCAGGTATCTAACGTTAAAAAATAATTACAGCGATGACTAAGGCTATCTCCTAATGATGGAACGTCTATGAAACAGGTCTACTGGTCAATGGTTTGGTCTCATGGGTGCAGTTACTAAATGATGGTTGGCATGAGTCTAGTGATAGGTAACTTAATGAGGCCTAGAATCAAACAGTCATATGCAAATAAATCCAACCTGTGGCACCGTCTGTCAAGTATTCTGGCTCTGGGCCCTGTACTGGTACTGCTGCCTGAATGGCTAAAGGGTATGCTCTCCCTGAAGGTCCTCTGGTAAATGGCTTCGCCTTCGGGCACTCCGAATCATATGGGTGGAAGACCCGCAAGCAAGACACTGGCTCAATTTCTTCCTACAGATGGAACATCGTGCCCTGGCTTTTGCAGAAGGCACAAGAGACCCACTTCTGCTGCTGTTGCCCGGATCTCGGGCAAATGATAACTGATGCTGAGGATGAGCTGGTGGAGAATAGGCCTGCTGGTGCTGGGTAGTCGTCCTCTGCTGGAAAGTCTGGCGCTTGGATGGACCGTCATGATGTGTGGTAGCTGGCCTCTTGCAAGACAAAACGCTCCTCGATACCTCGGGCTCTCTCCAGTAGCTGGTAGTAGTCTGTGATCCCGTTGGCCACTAGTAAGATGCTAATGTCCGGGACAAGACCATGGCAGAATCTGCGAGCCATCTCCTCCGGGTCGGCTACTAAGCTCGGGGCAAAACGACTGAGTCTGCTAAACTCACCTGCGTACTCATCGACTGTACGGCTCCCCTGTTGCAGGTTCTGGAATTGCAATCCCATGGCAACTCTAGCGGTGGTGGAGAAAACTTCCTCTTGAACTGGATCTTGAATTGCTCCCAGTTTCCTCTGCCGCCAATGAACATCGTCTCATTTCTGAACCAGACCCTGCCAGGTCTGCTAACAAAATCCTGCTGCCTCGACCCAAAGGTCGTCAGGTAATCTAGCCCCTATGAGCTTCCTCTCTACGGAATCTAACCAGTCATCGGCTACAACTATGCCTTCCGTCCCAAGAAACTCCTTTTTTTAGGTTCATAAAACTCGATACTACCTAGCCTCAATTGATGTTCTATAGGTTGCGAGACGGGGGTATGCTGAGTATTCAGGAGCCCCTGGATCAACCAGTAATTGGGTTCCGTCAAGGGAAACAATAGTCTGGGAGGTATGATAGGAGGTGGGGTGGAGGCATCTGGGTCTGCGGGGTAGGAGGTGGTGGAGGTATACCGTCACCTGAGGTGGCGGAATCGGGAGAGTGTGTAGGGTCCATCTATTTATAAAAGACAAAGGAATTATAAGAATAAAGCAAGCATCATAAGCAAACAATTTAGTTACACTACCGGTCCTATGCTGTGATGAGTTTTCCTATGTTGCAATCCTAAAATCCTCTAGGTGTTCTAGATGTTGTTCCTAGTGTTATCTAGTTATCCTTAATTTCTGCAGGCGTGCTTGGTACAGTAACGTAACCAAACAACTTTAGTCAGGACCTTGCATGGGCCGCCAAAAAAACATGTCACGACCCGTTACCCAAATTGTTGGGCCGGGCCGAGCCATGTCCAGCCTACGCTTAAGATAAAGCGCAGTAAGCTGTTCTAGACAGTCAGGTAGTAATGATAAATGTGCTAATAATTAAGATAGTTTAAGAATGATCACAACACAGCTTCTATATAGATGAAAAACCACTAAGTTTGATAATAATACAAACCAAAATGTAAGACTGGAGACAAGGTCCAGTTTAAAGGTACAAAACAGCTGTGATAATAACCAACACTAAGTCAAACTAAGCAGCTAAGCAGGATTCCCTGCTGGAATATCCTCAACTGGAGCTCCATAGTACGGGTCACAAAGCATTTCTTCCTCGGTCAAAATACCTACAACGTTATCCTGTCAGGACGGGAGCAAGTACAACCTCTACTACTAAAGTACTGAATGTATAATGCAAGAGATGTACAACAGGAACATGGTATGATAAGACTGAAAAATAGACATACTGGAATCAGGATAAATCATATAAAGTGGAAATCATGGTATATCTTGATTATCATTTTAAGACACTCTTGTCAATTGTGGCATGTACATTATGTATTAAAACTGGCTGGTATGAGATCGGTCAATAGTGCTATGCTAGTTTACTGCAATGTACGTATGTACATTCCACAAGTCCAGAAACTACATTGTTAGTTTACTGCAATGTACGTAAGTACATTCCACAAGTCCAGAAACTACATTCTCAGTTTACTGCAATGTACGTATGTACATTCCACAAGTCCAGAAACCGCACTGTAGTTTACTGCAATGTACGTATGTACATTCCACAAGTCCAGAAACTACACGATTAGCATACTGCAATGTAAGTGAGTACATTCCACGAGTCCAGTAACTACACTATCAACTCTCTCATAACCCAGTAATCATCATGTAAAAGATACGGGAAAAGTGTAAAGCATGGTGGGAACTGGCAATAGTATGAAACATGTTATGATTTGACTTGCTACTCCAAGGATCAGCATTCACATGGGTTGATTAACATTCTTTTATCACATAACAGTGTTTTAACATGTACAATTAACAAAAGACTTGCAACTGGATTAATGGTAATTTACAAGGTTGTCACATGTACTTAACATTAAAAGACAGTAAATGAGTTTGTAGATGTACTTGCCTCTAGCAAAACAAGCTGCGATAAAAGTGCTATGGATGTCTGGTAACTCGTCACTGTAGAAATACATACAATAACTTAGCTTTACACTAAGCTAAAACACTAGGACACTAATCTGGTGCGACACGACTTGTGATTGGGCACTTAGCCAAAATAATGACTTGGCCTAGGAGACCAATGTGGGGTGACACACTATGTTAACTAACTTTCTAGGGTCTTTACACTAGTGAGGGTGGGGTTCAACACGACTAAAACTCCAAATAACACAAAAAGCTACAAGTCGTAATTAATCAATAAATAAATCAGAAGATCATTGTGTTCCAACAATTTTTAAAGTAGACAAAAAGCCTAGTTTTGCATAAAACAAGTACCAAAACGATCCTTGCTAACTATAGAAATTTATTATAATTTTTCTGGGATTTATTAACCAGTACAAATTTTATAAAAATCAGTTTTCCTAAGTATACAGAAAGTGAGTTTTGGTTTCATATGCCAAACTAGTGGCAAAACAGTAAATTAATTACTACAAAAATTAAACTAAATTAGCCAACTTAACAAAGTATCTAAAAACTATTTTTCCATAATTTTAGCAATACTCTAAGTATTTTTAGAAAATCATAAAACAGCCATGTACAATAATAATTAATTATCTGCGTATTTTGTCCATGTATATAATTTGAACCATAGTCCAAATACATGACTCAAGACCATGTATCAAGTCCAATATGACTTGTACAAGTCTAAAATGTGTGAAAACACATTTGGGCCCAAAAACCCATACTAGGCTTGGACACCAAATGGTTGCAGTATTTAAATACAGTAATAATACAATTGGTAATGGTACAAAATAATATTATTATTTTAATAAGGTAAAACTATGTATAGTAAAAATATACATACTTATGATTTAAAAGTACATATATGTATATAAGAAATACTTAATTTATAAGTATACATATATATACAAAATATATATATATATATATATATATATATATATATATATATATATATATATATTATATATAAGAAAACACTAAAAGATAAAGTGTATATATAATATATATATACATAGGAAAATGTATACATATTTACATATATATATATATAATCTACTAACTATAAAATATATATACATATATATAAATACTGTAAATACAGTATATATACATATATATAATACTAATATATATATACATATACATATATATATATATATATATATATATATATATATATATATATATATATATATATATATATATATATAAAACACAAAAGAAAAGAAAAGAAAAAAAAAGAAAAGGAAACAGAAACAACAGAGGGGCTCGAGCTCGAGCCTCTGGAAAGCACAGGGGGGGGTTTTACAACGCACGGGCTGGCCAGTAGGCCAGTCCGGTTCTGCTGTTAGGATAGGGTTCCTAATTCTTTTAATTCGTTTTAGGTTAACATTATATAAAAAAAATAAAATAAAACATGAGCCTGTGTCCGGACAGTTAGGGACACAGGCATCCTCGTGTCCTAGGCCTGCACGACACGCACGAGTTTAATCTCGCGTGTCCAGTTCTAACAAAAGTGTTCGCCAGGACACGGCGAACAACATATGTGTGCACGAGACACATGCGACACGAAAAGAGGATGACACGTACGTGTCCGGTCGACGAGTGAACTTTCGGGGCGGCGAACGGACGGAGACGACGTCGTGGCGGTGGCGCTTGGGTGGCGCCGGAACCAGCACGACGAGGCGAACAAGTTGGTGGCGGTGGTTGGTGACGAGGACGTCGGACGGAGCGGGGGTGGCGCTTGGCCGGAGTTAGGGTTCCGGTGGGTTGTCGAAGAAGAAAGGGCTGCTTGGGGTTGTCGTGGGGCTTCGTAGTGGTTCTGGGCGGTGTGGGGTGACTCTGGCCGTCGAGGGGGGTCTTTAAATAGGGTTTGAGGTTGGTCTTATGGCGGTTGGGCAGCCGGAAATGGCGGAGAGGGCAGCGTCGGTGAGTCGGTTGGGCAGCCGAGCGAGTCAGAGGAGAGAGGGTGTCGGTCGGGGGGGGGGGGTTGAGGGTTTTGTAATTAGGTCCCCTTAGAATTAGGATTTACATAATAGGTCTAAACAGTAACAAATGCAAATTATAGTTTGCATAACAGAATTTAAACAATTTCTAAATTGCAAACTACTATAAAATACAATTTAATAAATTGCATATTGATATTAAAATAATTCTAAAAATTACAAAGTGATATTAAAAATTCAGCAAATTGCAAAATGATATTAAAATATTTTAAAAAATTTACAAATCAATATTTTTGTATTAAAAACTCATTTAAAAATTCTAGAAAATTCATAAAAATCCTAATAATTATTTTAAGGCTAAAATTAACATTAATAATAATTAACACTAATTAAAAAAAATTTGAAAATCAGGGGCTTACACCCTATGCGCCCAAGCATGGGTTGAACCCTTGTGGCCAAAGGCTAAGGGTGAATGAAGTGACAAGTCGTGAAGGCTTATGTGCCAACACGAGTCTATGCGCCCAAATGTGGCACACTATGCGCCCACATGGTGCAATATGTGCCCACATGAGTGGGGAGAATGCTTTGGGCACATGAAAAGTCCATGCGTCCAAGCAGTGCATTGTTCGTCTTTCTGACGAATCTGGGAAGAACGAACCATGGCCGAGAACTTCGAAACTCCGCCATTTCTCCGTCCGGAGTCCAAATTTGGACTTCCTTAGGTCAAAATGGGGTAGAACAAAATTCTCTACAACATGGACCCATCAAAACATGCAAATGAAGAAGTTAATTAGATCAAAACTTCAAAAATTCAAAAATGACAATTTTCTAGATCTACAAAAATCTATGCACCAAAATAAAAATTTTCAAGTTCTAAAGTGGTTAGAATCATGCTAGAAAGCCATTGGAACCCTAAAAATAGGTTCAAGTGAGAGCAAGATTGTACTTGCCTATGGAGAGGGAGAGGTTTTAATGGAGAAGAAGAAGGAGTTATGAAGAATAATGAGGGGAGAGAAAAAGTGGGTGGGTTTATAAAGGGGGATGGTGGTAGGTAAGGGGTTTATCATGATGAACCAAAAAAAACCAAGCCAATTCCAAAATGAACCAAGTTAAACCATTACATGCCATGATGAACCTAAACAAGATTAAACCAAAATTAGCTAGCCGGGCAGGAAAATAAAATACATGTCAGGATTCCGTATACGTATACTGGAAATTAGAACAAAAAATGGGGGTGACCGCTTGTGACTGTTGGAACATCTTATCGCATCTTGTTAGTAACTAGGCTTGTGATAACCCTAGTTAGCTAAAGTATAAAGCTGTACTCCTTGCTTGGCCGTGTTTGATGGATAGAGTCAGTCCAGTCCAGTCTAGTTTTGTCTAGGCAGTGTCTGTATGTTTATTTCAGTACATCATTATTTATGCTTTACTTTTGTCGATAAATGATTAGAGACGAAGTTCTGTTCAGGAGAAGGGTTACAACCTCGGTCCTTGTTTGGTTTATGGGTTGTAACTTAGATTCCGAAATAGTTTATAAGTCTTTTCATTTGTCGTCCAATTCAGTACCCACACTATACATGCTTCTTATGCTAAACATGATTAGAGACTAAGCTCTGTTCAGGAGAAGGGTTACAACCTCGATCATTGTTTGGTTTACGGGTTATAACTTGGATTCTGGAATAGTTTCCAAGTTATCTTATCATTATCACTCTATACAATTCTCACAGGCTCTAATGCCCTAGTTACCCCACATGCTCACAAGTCTCAGTTACATAACATGCTCACAAGTCTCAGTTACGTAACATGCTCACAAGTTCTCTGTTTTATTCACAAGTCCACAGTTTACATTATGTCACATGTTAATTACTTATGCTCCAAGTGTCTTACTTATTGTCTTTTCTATTCTCGGGATGAGTGCATTGGTAGTGCACGAGTCTCGATCTACATTTACTTATTGCTTTCCCTAACAATTGTTATGTTAGCTATTGCTGGTTTTAGTTCATAAGTTTGGCTTCCTTTGTGGTACTTGCTATTTGGGGTCTGACCCCACTGGTTTTGTTTGGCCAGATTTGATAGAGGAGCCCAAGGGATCTTCCGTACCATCTACTCGACGATGAACATCCGAAGCACCAGAGTACCTGAGTGGGTTTCTTATCATTCTCCTACTTGATATGTATATTATTCTTTTTGGCGTTTGGCCTCCGAGCATGTGTTTAGCTCGTATATTTGGATCTTGATATTTGGCCTACGGGCCAAGATATGATATGCGTATTCTAGACTATAGCTAGAGCTTATCAAGTATGACTATTACTCTTGCTAGTTCTCTATTTTGGTATGACTAGCTTCATGATCATCCATGTTTAAATGGTTTGGGATGCTTTACTATTGTATGTCTGATGATCATACTTCTTGTACTTTGTATAATTGCCTGTGATTGAGATACCTAGGATTGCTTGACCTAGGATCGACTGTTGGCTTGTAGAAGTAACCCCTATGTCTTGACAGCTTATACGTAATTTCAGAGTACTGGCGTACTTTGGTATCACGTAGCTGGCCTTGTCCTTCCCATCTGCCAGTATTTTAGTTCTGGGATGTGACACTAGCAGTTGGATTGGCGACGCCTGTCTTGTGGACGCTATTCAGTGACAAGTTCCAGATGAAGTATTTTGATGTAGTAGCTCGGTATGACCTGCAGACCAAATTCAGTAATCTCAAGTAGATGGAAAGAACGGTCGATGGATATGCGGCCGAGTTTTCTAGGCTTAGTCGATTTGCTCCCAACTTGGTGGCGACCAAATTGGACCGAGCGCAGTGATTCCAGTAAGGACTCCACCTAGAGATTATTCTAGCTGTAGAGCAGTTTGAGCACCAGACATTTGATGTAGTTTTATGAGCAGCAAGGCAGCATGAATACTCTTCACAGAGGATAATAGATCGAACTGGAGGACGGAAGAGGCCACATGGACAGTTATCTCAGTCATCAAGACCAGTCCCGACAGTTAGGACTTTGGCCATTAGAGCTGTCACGCCCCGACCCGGAATCACCGAATCATCGTCCTCGCAGGGGACGTGATGCCGTACGAGTCTGGAGTTGCGCTCGTGCAAGGCAAGATGACAAGTTCTCAAATGGTTATCTTTTGATTCGATATTAACAACGAAAGGAAGACAGAGTATACGAAACAATTCTCTTTATTGATATCCAAACTGAGATTACAATGGCTTTTGATAGCCTAACAATATATGCCAGATTGGCTACAACACTCAGGTTCTCTCTTACCCACAAAGGATTTCACCGTTCCATACATCATGCCTTCTATATCTCGGCCGCATCAATCCAGCAGCGTAGTTCGAGCGTTTCATGCGATCGCACGCTTCAATGCGCTTCGGCATTCCAAGCCTTAACGCGTTCAAGCACGCTTCACCGCGAGCAATCCATTCCCTGCACCCTGCATGAAGCTGGTGGGGGATCAGTACGTTCGTCCTCGCATGTACTGAAGGAAAGATCATCTTTCCAAACCGATATTTTATATTTATGTTGAATCATGCAACTTAGCTTATGATCTTGCTATGTTCTCCTTAGGGTCAATTTCATGGCATCTTCGAAAGCGTAAAGCATGTTATCATAGCAGCATGTTATCGAATTGAATAGGCAAGCAACAAGCATTCTCGTGTCTGATTCGTGGCTTACCAAGTCGACGCACTCGTCCTTGCACCGACGCAAGGTGAATACGTCACATTCCTTCCCTGTCATGTTATATGTGCATCTCTAAGCAGGATCTCTATGCGGGACGCATCTGCGCCTACACTTTCAATCCATCGTTTCTTAACTATATGAGGGCCGTTGGCGTATCCGCGCTGGAATGGACTAAAGGAGTTCTTTTCTTTTCTCTCCTTCTTTTCTCTATTTGTCGGGCTGCCCGGCGTTTCAATGGGTTGCGGGCCCAACAACCGAAACATTTCCGCATACCATCATTTACGGCTTTTTATCTATAAGACGAGCGCTACTCGTTTGAGGATGTGCGCCTACAAAGATTATTCGAATCCATCCGCGACCAATCGGTTCCGGGCCGCTCCTCCGGCATTTAACCGTTTTGGGGGAAACACCCGTGCACGGGCTATTATCACTATTTAATCTCAAGCCCATTCCAATCGACCATGCAACGCCCTATCATTCAGCAATCAAATTCAAACAACCAAATATAGTCTTGAGTCCGAGACTCAGTTATCATCTCGCATCTCTTTCGTTAACTTTCTGTGTTCTTACATTTCGTACTTTGTTTCAATGATTCAATGGCATCGTGCCTCAACTCAATGCTCGTCAACCGAACGACCCGAAGGTCTTGAGCACCTTTCGAGGCACCATGTCATATCCGACAGTTCTGCCACATTCATGCCACAACTGTATTCTCTCGCAACGAAGCCATCTTTTATTATCCCGTGCACGTAGGCACGTTCGACCATATTTCCATGTTCTATAACTTAGCATTCAATGTTCGGGGCTTGCGCGCTAGGGCGCTCGCCTATTGTCAAATGTTCTAGCCGTCTAACTCGTGCAGTAAAGGCACGGTATGGTCCGTGCACTAAGGCACTCGCCGAGTACAGTTATTCCATGTTCTTGCGGCTTGCGCACCGAGGCGCTCGCCTTAGCGATATCCAATGTTCTATAGCGACTCGTGCATTTGATGCACGTTTTATTTCAATTGTTCTAACTTAGTGTTCGACTCACACTATGATTTATCTTCGATCGGTCCACGCCCGTGGCGTCGATAGGTTAACTTTAGCATACAATGATATATTTGACTTATCGACTGAAGGAGTAAAAAGAAGTCAATCCTCCCACCTTGAGTCGATATGCCTTCGTCGTTTCGCCGAGCCGATGCGGCTCGATTTCATAACTTTGTTGCACGGCCACTCTCCTAACTTAGCCATTCGAGCACTTCGTGCTTCATTGAGTTATACGTCCGATTTGCCTTAGCGTGCCCAAGTCTCGGCCCGTCGTAAGGCGACGATTTGATTTCGCGGACCCCTTACTAAATATTGCAAAAGATCGACCTCTAATATTTTTCCGTCAAAGTATAACCTGCACACGAAACCAACTAAAATCAATACTTGCATCGATTCGGACTTGCGCCTTGGTCGATTCGATTTCTTAGAATCTTCGAGCCGATTCAACGCACTCATCCTTCGGGGCAACACGGCGCTTCGCATCGATTTAACTCGATGCATTCTTTCGGGATAAGGCAACTCTTCGCATCAACTTAGTTTGATGCATTGCTCGGGACAACTTAACTCTCGCATCGTTTTGCATCGATACATTCCCTTGCATCAATGTGACTCGTTGAGTCAACGCTTCAGCGTAATGCGCTGTGCGGAGCGGGACATTACAGAATATACCACTCAAAATAAGGTTCGTCCTCGAACCAAAAACTAACACTCCGACTAAGTGTTTTACAGATCGTATCACGATCTCGTCCCACCAACGTTGTTCAATTCCACACTTCGTGCAAGCTTTTTATTAACATTTCAAAGTCATCCCTGCAGCTCGATTTGAATTTTGTATACAATTCGATTTGGATCCATACTTATATTCAAGGCGTCCCGAAGATATGTATTTTGACCAATTCTAGTGGTAGCAAATTGGAACAAAGCTGACAGGTAAATTTCAATCCTATGCTTGCCATCTCGTACTCTCGATCGGACTTATCCTTAGCAACTGTTCTCGAAATTTCATCGCATACATATTCGATACATACGTGATTCATTCAATAAAGTCATTGCACGCGACGCGATTCACAATCGCCTTCTCGTTTCGTATGTTTCATCGGAACTATCAATCTACGCATTGCGTCAAGCCGTCGCGCATCCAATCACAACGAGTCTCCGCAACGCCTTGCGTTCGAAGTCGCTACCCAACTATTTTCGAAGTCTTACTTATGCAACTTGTCTCGATACGATTTTTTTTGTTGACTTGCAAATGCATCAACATTCAGGGCTACGCCCGCTAGGTTACTTACATAGTCCCCGTGCTTAGATTTTTCCCGACGCAAGTTTAAATTGACATTGCACAAAGGCCACAATCTATCCGACATGAAAGTTTACAGCAAGGCGACAGTGCTCAAGGCAACGATCGCCTTAGCACGAAGGTCTTTACGACGCGTCTTACATTCAATTTCCTAACGAGTAGGAATTCACTAGCCAAATTCCAACTTATCCATCTCGCAACATCGAATGTAAATTTCGATTCACGCAAGCTCAATTGCAAGGTGAATCCGAATCTAACGACATGACTCGTAAGTCATTCCTTTATCATTCCCTCCCGTGCATCGCACGTTTCTCGCAATCGCCTATCCGAATCACCAAGTCCGTTGGTGAATTCTAGTTCGACCGTCGACCAACATAACCATTCAAGTATTCATCCGACGAATACTCAAAAATCTAACTTATCATTCTCAATCGAAAGCTGTTCCAACAATTCTCGATCGCCTAGACTTATCGTCAACATGCACCGTGTTATATTTGTTATCGGTGCAATCTCATATGTGATATCGCATGGGTCATCTTACGGTCTGCAGCATTCAATTTGATTTGGCGGTCAAGTCTTCTAGGGTCAGCTACCCCGAAGCTACGCTCGATAACTGTGGATCATCACCGAAGGACAGTTTACTACGAACCATGCTATATCTTATTTCGGAGCCAAATCACGTTCGACAATTCTATGCGACTACCCAATTTCGGACAAATCCGTTTCTATCGGCACAACTGATGCACAATTATCCTCCGAGTCAAGTCATGCACTGCCATCGATGATTCCGCAATTTATGAAATATCTACTCGCATCAAGTTCGAGTCTATCTTATTCACGGGTCAACACACGAGATGCTATACGCATCGAGCAATCGTCGATGACTTATAGTCTCGTCTTGATTAATCACAAAATTTACGATCAACCAAGTTCGTTCATTCTCGTATCGTTACTTACAAAAATTTTGATAGCGCAAGACGCACTCCATTTTGTATTCTCACATCGTGATTACGTTTTCTTGCGTATCGATCTTGATAGTTCATATCAATTTCGATAGCAAGTGGGTCGACTTCGAATCCGTTTCAACGTCGACTTAACTCGCATCGCATACATCCAAGTTCATAATAACTTTTCTATACGTATCCACTCGTTCTCCGATTCGCCGCATCCTGCTATACTTTGATCGCGTAACTGAGTTACCGATTATCCAACATCGAGCCCTCAAGTTATACGATCATGCCCTCTAAGTTTTGCGTATTTTCCAGTCGTACTCAAATGAGTGTCGCCGTAGCGTAACCAACTATTTCTTAGGCACGATTACTCACGTCAACCAACTCTTCACCGAAGTCGCAATTCGTGCGATTCGATTACAATTCGCATCGCCTAACATTCCTATCGAAATCGCAAGTCATGCGATTCGATTCGTCTCGCCCAACATTTATACCGAGATCGCAAGTCGTGCGACTTATTTGTAAGCTCGAGTTTTCCCTTTTCCGTCGATCCGATTATTGCATCAAGGCATAATCGTTTCGCTAGTCTCAGTCGTCCGACCAACTTATAACTTCCGTCCGACGTATCGTTCATCGATACGAGTCTCGCCTTATCGTCCTAATCGATTTTTGAAGAACACTTGCATCAACATATCGCCATACAAAATTTTCAATCGAGTCTCGGTACTCCCCCGTCCGTTGCGGACAATTCTTCCGCAATTCTTACAACGCGTCGATGCAATTCATCGCACAAGTGATATACCATATACCACTCGAAATCGAGTCATTCATCGCCTATGTGGTATGGCATATACCACTCAGAATTCAAGCCATTTCCCTCGTGCTATACTTAGTGTAAACCAACGATCTCTTCCGACTCACGATTTCCGCAGTGATCGTGCTTGATCACAACCGTAACTTTGATTCTATCAAATCCGACACGATTCGATCAATGTTCTCGTTTGCCAACATAAGTTTGGTGTGCAACCGACAATTCGTTCTATCGACTTACGATTTCTATTCTTTCCTTACGTTGTATCTCGTGCAACAATTTATTTGATATGCGTTGCACCCCGTGCAAAATTTTACTTTCGATACACGTTGCACATCGTGCTACGATTTATTTCAGACACTTTCATTTCACTTTGTATAACGATTCAATTCCAATTTCCTTTGCACTTCGTGCAACGATTAATTTGATATGCGTTGCACCACGTGCAATAATTTTTACTTTCAATACGCGTTGCACATCGTGCAACGATTATTTCCGACATTTACCGCACCTCGTGCAACGATTTACTCTCGACTTTCTAAGTCAATGCTCAATCCGTTTAACACAATTCGGTATTGGCTTATCACATCTCACTTTCTCTTTTAACGCATATTCACATTAACTCGTTGCACTTCGTGCATCATTTTATTTCTCATTCAACATGTTACATTGCAACAACAACATCCCAAATCGTATTTCACAATTTGTTGCGCTTGCAGCAACTAACATTTTTATGGCTTGTTGCATTCAATGCAATATACCCTTCGCGACTTTCTTAGCAAACATCATGAGATTTCCAAAACATGCGGCAAAATTTCATGATTTGCATTAGACTTATTGTATGGAACATCCAGTACGGCATCGAGTAGAGTCAAGAGTGATATCAAGTGGTGGTGGGCAACTTTTCGAATTGTAATGAAGCGAGCGTCCAGAGGAAATTGAGCCTAGAGCTCTGATACCAATTTGTCACGCCCCGACCCGGAATCACCCGAATCATCGTCCTCGCAGGGGACGTGATGTCGCACGAGCCTGGAGTTGCGCTCGTGTAAGGCAAGATGACAAGTTCTCAAATGGTTATCTTTTGATTCGATATTAACAACGAAAGGAAGACAGAGTATACGAAACAATTCTCTTTATTGATATCCGAAACTGAGATTACAATGGCTTTTGATAGCCTAACAATATATGCCAGATTGGCTACAACACTCAGGTTCTCTCTTACCCACAAAGGATTTCACCGTTCCATACATCATGCCTTCTATATCTCGGCCGCATCAATCCAGCTGCGTAGTCCGAGCGTTTCATGCGATCGCACGCTTCAATGCGCTTCGACATTCCAAGCCTTAACGCGTTCAAGCACGCTTCACCGCGAGCAATCCATTTCCTGCACCCTGCATGAAGCTGGTGGAGGATCAGTACGTTCGTCCTCACATGTACTGAAGCAAAGATCATCTTTCCAAACCGACATTTTTATATTTATGTTGAATCATGCAACTTAGCTTATGATCTTGCTATGTTCTCCTTAGGGTCAATTTCATGGCATCTTTGAAAGCGTAAAGCATGTTATCATAGCAGCATGTTATCGAATTGAATAGGCAAGCAACAAGCATTCTCGTGTTTGATTCATGGCTTACCAAGTCGACGCACTCGCCCTTGCACCGACGCAAGGTGAATACGCCGTATTCCTTCCCTGTCATGTTGTATGTGCATCTCTAAGCAGGATCTCTATGCGGGACGCATCTGCGCCTACACTTTCAATCCATCGTTCCTTAACTATATGAGGGCCATTGGCGTATCCGAGCCGGAATGGACTAAAGGAGTTCCTTTCTTTTCTCTCCTTCTTTTCTCTCTATTTGTCGGGCTGCCCGACGTTTCACGGGTGGGTTACGGGCCCAACAACCGAAACGTTCCCGCTGTATGCCATTATTTGCGGCTTTTTCTATCTATAAGACGAGCGCTACTCATTTAAGGATGTGCGCCTACAAAGATTATTCGAATCCCTCCGCGGCCAATCGGTTCCGGGGTGCTCCTCCGGCATTTAACCGTTTTGGAGGAAACACCCGTGCACGGACTATTATCACAATTTAATCTCAAGCCCATTCCAATCGACCATGCAACGCCCTATCATTCAGCAATCAAATTCAAACAACCAAACATAGTCTTGAGTCCGAGACTCAGACTTATCATCTCGCATCTCTTTCGTTAACTTTCTGTGTTCTTACGTTTCGTACTTCGTTTCAATGATTCAATGGCATCGTGCATCAACTCAATGCTCGTCAACCGAACGACCCGAAGGTCTTGAGCACCTTTCGAGGCACCATGTCATATCCGACAATTTCGCCACATTCATGCCACAACTGTATTCTCTCGCAACGAAGCCATCTTTTATTATCCCGTTCACGTAGGCACGTTCGACCATATTCCCATGTTCTATAACTTAGCATTCAATGTTTGGGGCTTGCGCGCTAGGGCGCTCGCCTATTGTCTTCAAATGTTCTAGCCGTCTAACTCGTGCAGCAAAGGCACGGTATGGTCCGTGCACTAAGGCACTCGCCGAGTACAGTTATCCCATGTTCTTGCGGCTTGCGCACCGAGGCGCTCGCCTTAGCGATATCCAATGTTCCATAGCGACTCGTGCATTTGATGCACGTTTTATTTCAATTGTTCTAACTTAGTGTTCGACTCACACTATAATTTATCTCCGATCGGTCCACGTCCGTGGCGTCGATAGGTTAACTTTAGCATACAATGATATATTTGACTTATCGAATGAAGGAGTAAAAAGAAGTCAATTCTCCCACCTTGAGTCGATGTGACTTCGTTGTTTCGCCGAGCCGATGCGGCTCGATTCCATAACTTTGTTGCACGGCCACTCTCCTAACTTAGCCATTCGAGCACTTCGTGCTTCATTGAGTTATACGTCCGATTTGTCTTAGCGTGCCCAAGTCTCGGCCCGTCGTAAGGCGACGATTTGATTTCGCGGACCCCTTACTAAGTATTGCAAAAGATCGACCTCTAATATTTTCCCGTCAAAGTATAACCTGCACACGAAATCAACTAAAATCAATACTTGCATCGATTCGGACTTGCGCCTTGGTCGATTCGATTTCTTAGAATCTTCGAGCCGATTCAATGCACTCATCCTTCGGGGCAACGCGGCGCTTCGTATCGATTCAACTCGATGCATTCTTTCGGGACAAGGCAACTCTTCGCATTAACTTAGTTTGATGCATTGCTCGGGACAACTTAACTCTCACATCGTTTTGCATCGATACATTCCCTTGCATCAACGTGACTCGTTGAGTCAACGCTTTAGCGTAATGCGCCGTACGGAGCAGGGCATTACAAGAGCACCTAGGAGGACATCCACAGTTTTTTCGGTTCAGCACTCGACTCCGACATATCCTCAGCAACAGAAACAGAAGCAACCTTCCGCAATGGGCTGCTCTTATTGTGGGAAGCCCGGGCACGTGGTTTTAGAGTGTCGCAGGGCATAGGGATTATGCTTGGCCTGTGGGACACCGGATCCCAAAATTGGGTCATGTCCGCATAGAGCCAGTTCATCTTCATCAACCCTAACCAGTCCATAGGTTAGGGCACCAGCACCAGTGCAGCCAGCATCAGCAGTACCAGCCTCCGAGGCCGTTACCGTCCCAGGCTCAACAATATGCTCAGGCCCAAGCTCAGATTCAAAACAGGCAGAGAGGTCACCAACAGAGGGGACTAGCACCAAGAGGACAGGGTCAAGCTATGGCTCTGACGGTAGCAGAAGAATTGGCATCGGGTGAGGTGGTGGCAGGTACCATTCTCGTCAACTCTTTTCCAGCACCAGTATTATTTGATTCGGGTGCATCGCATTCATTTATGTCTGCACGATTCACTACACAGATAGGACTGGAGCCCGAGTCATTATCAGTAAGGCTAAATATACTTAATGGTAATGGTCTTGTGGGAGTATATAGAGTCTTTTCCTCGTGTCGAATCATAGTTAGCGGTAGAGAATTTTTTACTAGATTGATAGAATTTTCGATGATCGATTATGATGTGGTCCTAAGAATGGATTGATTGAAGTATCAATACGCAAGAATAGCTGCCATGTTGGCAGGATTATTTTTGATATTCCCGGCGAAGAAGAGTATTCATTTTCTAGAGGCGAAGTAGAACCTTCTCCACCAGTCTTGTGAATGGCGGTAGCAACAGCAGTTCAGTTTTCCAGAGTAGTAGAAGAATTTTAACATTAAAACTAAAATTAAAACTTAAATTAAAATTAAAATTAAAGTTAAAATTAAAAATAAAATTAATTTTAACATTAAAATTAAAACTAATGTTAAATTAAAATTAATATCAATACTAATATTATGATTAACACTAAAATTAAATTTAGTATTTGAAATATAATTTTAAAGGTATATTTATTTATAAAGATAGATTGTTTTTTTTTTTTTTAAATCTATCTCTAATTCAATTTTTTTTATCTATTTCTATTTTTAAAATAAATAAATCTCTTGTTGTTTAAAAATAAATAGATAGATAAGTCTTTTTTTTAGATGTCCTGCGACACGCTCGGGACTTTGTACATGCTGTATTGCATGCATGTTGGGCCCAATGCCCCCAACTCCCACCAAATAAATGGAAGTAATAATATTTAAAATATAATCTTAAAGGTATATTTATTTCTAAAGATAGATTGGTTTTTTTTAAAATCTATAACTATTTAGAAGAAATAAAAGAATTAATTTATCTGTCTCTATTTTTAAAAATAAATAAATCTCTCGCTGTTTAAAAATAAATAGATGGATAATTTTTTTTTTGAGATGTCCGACAATACGTGCGGAACTTTGTGCACGCTGCATTGTATGCATGTTGACCCAATGCCCCAACTTCCATCAAATAAATGGTAGGAATAATACGTCCCCGTGGCTCGATCCATTGATCTTATGGCACCAAGGCAGAGTCTTATAATACCTCTCTTCGGTAACCACAAGAGACACTCAAGTTCAGTGATAACTCTTTTTTTTTTAATATGGAGATATGTTTATTTTCAAAACGAGAGATTTAAACTTTTAATGAGAAAGAAATTCAGAAGAGAAACATATGTATATATATATATATATATATATATATATATATATATATATATATATATATATATATATATAGTCCGGATCGGGAGCCCCTTCTGCCCCCATCACCCTTCAACGGAGTCCACGCAGCCCCCTTGATATGATGGTGCAGGGGGCACGGGGTTTTGGCGGATCTTCCCCCGCGGGACTTTTAGTGTATATATATATATATATATATATATATATATATATATATATATATATATATATATATATATATAAATTTTTGTAAGAAATTGAATATATAAGGAACTAATATGAAATAAAAAAAATATAATCTAATAACTGCTATTTCGAAGAACATGAAAAAAATGTTTAAGAGCAATAATCATGATTGATCACCTTTCTCATTATGCACGTAACTTTATTACAATTCGCATATATATATTCCACACAACTGCACTCTCTGTCCGGTACTCAACATCCAACTCGATCGAAGACGTCCCATCCATATCCTCCACTAGCCTTTCTATAAAAAAAAAAATATATATATATCCTCCACTAGCCTTTCTAGGTCTTGTCACAACCTCCGGCCCATGGAAGATCATGCAACTGTGGTTTTCCGCTCTCGACGTCCTTCAAGCATCCAACTCTGTAGAGTCTCGTCCATTCCTCCACTCTCTACTGGGTCACCATGGTTGCAGTTTAACATATTTACAAGCTTGGCGACCTACGGTCTGCCAACTCTCCATGAAAATTCACATGATCACCTGCCTTGAAAATACCACATAAGTTATGACTTCTCTTGGGATCAAACTCGATCGTCTAGCTTAGAGATCTCCAACCCTTTGTCTTATTTTGTGTTGTGAATCTTAGGTGGCATGGGACACAAGACAATGTCTTGTATAGGTGGCAAGATTATATTCACAAATGACAATGAGTTTAAAAAGTCATCTCCAATGCAAAAGTATTGAGAAGACTACAAAGTAATTTTTTACAACTCCAAAACAACTTTTACTTTTCTACTTCTTTTATAAACATTTTTATTCACAAATGATGATGTGGACATAAATACATTGTGAAGTGCATTGTCTAGATCTAGACAACCAACTTCACATTGTCTTTGTCATGTCATTGCCATGTCAACTCCACACTTTATTTCACATTTGCATTGGAGAAGTACTTTTGAAAAAAATGGTTGTCATTCTTATGTGGCAACCATTTTTTTCAAACTGCTCTTAGAGTCTTATGTCTTTATCTCCTTGTCAGTTGAATTAGGAGGCTTAGATAATATTTTTTATAAAGGATAATGATCACGTGAGAATAGGTACACGCTATGTGAGACTATGAGAACTTGGATCCCCTTTCACGTGGAGCATTTACTTGATTTTGTCGAGTACCGATGTTTTGAGGAAGAAAAGAAGCGTAGTAGCAAAAGATAAGAAGGCTGCGGATCCTGATCATGTAGAGATTTTTCACGTTTATGATGGGGTTCAAAGTTGAAGTTACATAGTCTCAACAGTAAGATATATATAATTTTTTTTTTGAAATCACACTCACACACACAATTGGGAGGCTCGAACCTTGCCGGCCCCTCCGGGTGTCCGCTCTAATACCACTAGGCTAGAGAGCTCGGACCAGTAAGATATATATAATCAAACACCTAATTTTTTATTTGATCCGGCGTATATGCTCAAAACATTTTACAGCTCATACATTCACTCTCTCACCATCCCACTTGGTATCACTTTATGCATCCATCTCGGTGTCCATATTTAGGGTTTATTTGGTAACGATATTTTCACTAATTTTAGGGTATTTTTGAATCGACTATTTAAAAAAGTTCTGCTTGTTAATCTTTTTTAGGCACTGATTTTGGTCGGCTAAAAAAAACAACTCGACAATGTTCTCGTTTTGCTAGGTTCGATCATCATACATAGTCTCGTCCATCAACTCGGCAATGTTCCCATCTATCACTCCTCGTTCTGCTAGGTCTGTAACCACATATTGTACAGTAATCTCTCTCTCAAATAAATATTTCTATAAGAATTCGAACCTCCACTCGAAAACCGACATAGTAGAATACTTATGTTTCCATGTCCTGACTATTTGGATTATACCTCTCAAACATTGGAGTCAAATTCGTAAAAACTGAAATGTGGTCTAAACCATTTTAAATTCATTATTTATACGCAAGCTCCATATGAATGGACACATATACTTAATACTTCTATAACTCTTTTCCATTCGTCGTGTTCATCTTCTGCGATGCTCCTCAAGCTTGAAAATGTTTGGGCTAAAATTTAGAAGGGCAACGTGAAAATAATTCATCCAATAAGTGATACATAAATATCTTATAATTTCTTTTCTCCTACGATTTTGGACATTGGATTTGCGCTAATACCACTTCATAGTGGTTGATATATGTCATGTCCACTTGGCCTCGTTTGGATCGCAGAAAGAAAAGAAAAGGGAATTGATTATTTGATTTTTAAATTGTAGTTCCAATCAAAAAAAATTTTGGTGTTTGAAAAAGTTTAAAAAAATGGAAGGAAAAGTAAATTCTTACGCCTCGTTTGGTTTGCGGAATGGAAAGGAAAGAAAACTGATTCCTTGGTATTTCTTTTCCTTTAGGAAATTATAATTCCTATAAACTTTCATTTCCGGTGTTTGGAAAGATCGGGATTATAGCCGGAATATATCTTTAATTTTCATTATAGTGTTTGGTGTTTGTAAGAAAAGGAAACAAAATCAAGTCAATTTTTCAAAAATACCCTCGTGCTAATAAAAATAATTATTACTTAGAAATATTTTTGTCTAAAAGATATTATGGATAAAAATGGTAAATAATATTATGAACATGGATATTTTGGTCAAAACTTTTTGTAATAAATGCGGAAAAGTTGGAGGAAAAGTGATTCCTTAGATAAATGGGAGGAACCACTTTCCTCCCTATTTTCCTACCTCTTGGGAATCATTTTCCCTTTCCAACAACTTTCCTTTGGCTCCCAAACATAGGAAAGGAATCACTTTCCTTTCCTAAGCTCAAATTCCGGTAACCAAACGAGGCCTTAGATGGAAGAAATGAATCAATGGATGGGTGGAAGGAACTATTTTTCTTTCTCTTGGAAATCAAATTCCTTTCTTCCTTATTTTCTTTGGCATCTAAACAAATAAAATGAATCACTTTTCTTTTCCAATGTTCCAATTTCGCGAACCAATCGTGGCCTTGATTGATAGTTGCGACAAAGTTATGACTAGTCAATTGCAGTCTAGTTAGTGATATCTCTCTATATATAAAAAATATATTTATCAATATGTCAACATGTCTTATTATGGTGTATATATATATATATATATATATATATATATATATATATATATACACCATAATATATATATACACCATAATATATATATATACACCATAATATATATATATATATATATATATATATATATATATATTATGGTGTATATATATATTATGGTGTATATATATATATATATATATATATATATAGAGAGAGAGAGAGAGAGAGAGAGAGAGATATATGGGGATTATGATATCTGCTATTAAGCATTTTCTAATATAATGGTCCCTTGAACTAATATGTACGTTTAAAAAATACAAATTTAATGACTGTTATTTTAGACATACTCAAATATGTTTAATAGCATAACATATATTATATATATATATATATATATATTCATTCGTAATTGGAAAATGTTGTCAGTTTTCATCTCATCTGAGAACAGTACAAAGATATTGTCAATCTTAAAAGAGAGAATAAATTGGGTCACAAGGGACCCAAAGATTTCATCCTCTTCATGCAATTTGAAATAATAATGGTGCCCCCAGTCTTGAATTAGCTTCTTTTGTCTTAATCAATAACATTCATTTAACTCACTTTCCTGTGTGTGCTTTTGCATATGTCATGACACTTTTGTCGCTTTTCTGCACTTTCTACAGTATATAGCTATGACAAGAAAGACAATACTAATTAATAGCTCTAGATATGAATGATAAGTGTGTTAAATTATTGAGCAAGTAGCAGACCCCTCCACTTATATAAGCATCCACTTGCAAACAAAAATCCAGTGAAGCTTCTGGACCACTGTAATAAAAAAAAAAAGCGTTTTTGTTATTAATTTGTGAATACTCACTACGCCACTAGCAAAAGATATTTGGATCCTCTCTCTCCACTTTTAATAGTTAAGTGCCAATATTATTTTTTCCTTTTAGTTTTAACTTAAGGGCGTTTGGTACGCGAAATACTATATAGCCGAAAATTCTATATTTTTGGGAATCAAATTCCAAGAAATTAAATTCTCTGAAAAATTATATTCCCATGTTTGGTGACAATATAAATATTCCCGGAAAAAAAATAAAAAAAATAATAACGAAAAAAATGAACAAATATAAAAAACCGGTAAAAACGACAAAAAAAATGGTAAAAACGAAAAAAAAATGGTAAAAAACGACAAAAAAATCGGTAAAAACGACAAAATAACAAAAAACAACAAAACGATGAAAAACGACAAAAATCGGTTAAAAACGACAAAAATGACCAAAAAGCGACAAAAAATGTATAAACGACAAAAAATAACAAAAACAGGGTAAAAACGACAAAAATAACCAAAATACGACAAAAACGACATAAAATCGGTAAAAATGACAAAAATCAATATACGGCAAAAACGACAAAAAACAACAAAAAATCGGTTAAAACGACAAAAAACGACAAAAAATCGGTTAAAAACGATAAAAAAATCGGTTAAAAACACAAAAAATCGGTTAAAACGACAAAAATAACCAAAAATCGACAAAAACGAAAATAATCGATAAAAACGACAAAAAGGACAAAAATCGGTTAAAACGACAAAAAATCGGTTAAAACGACAAAAAATAATCAAAAAGCGACAAAAACGACAAAAAATCGGTAAAAGCGACAAAAAAACGACAAAAATGACAAAAAACGACATAAAATCGGTAAAAATGACAAAAAAAGCGACAAAACGACAAAAAAACGACTAAAAATCGGTAAAAACAACAAAAAAAGCTAAAAACGACAAAAAAATCGCTTAAAAGGACAAAATTGACAAAAAAGACAAAAAGGACAAAATTGGGTAAAAACGATAAAAAATAATCAAAAAGTGACAAAAAGACAAAAACTGGGTAAAAACGACAAAAAAATCGCTTAAAACGACAAAAAAGCGATAAAAACGACAAAAAAATCAAAAAATACAAAATGGGTAAAAACGACAAAAAATCGCTTAAAAAACGACAAAAAAATTAGTAAAAACGACCAAAAATGACAAAAAAAACGATAAAAACGACAAAAAAAGAAAAAATGTTCAAAACTAATCAAAAAGAAGAAAAAAATTTAGACAATTTTTTTTTTGTCCGGACAAAAAAAAAACACCTATTTTCAAGGGATAGAATTTTCATGTTTTGTGGGTAAACTATTTATCCGGATATTTATAATTTTCGTAAATAAATTTTTTATAAGTCAAATAAACGTAATAATAGATTTTTATATTAAATTTTTTCGAAAATAAAAAAAATACCGCGTACCAAACGTCCCCTGTGTCCATATTGTCAAGATTTACTTTGACCCAAATTTATATTAAGTCGAAACCTAACCCAACACACAGTCCAAGGATCCTGAAATGGAGAGAATCTAATCCACTAGAGAGCGAAAGATTTCATCTTCCTTATATAATTTGAAATAAAGTGTCTTTCTTGGGCCTAGCTTTCTGGTTTAATAATGGAACACTTGTCGAGTATATTGTCCTCACGATCGATTTGAAATCTTAGAAGAGTTTTTTTTTTTTTTTTCTTCCACCAAAACTAGGATGGTACTTACTTAAATTATTTTGAGAATAGTTTTATGAATATCTACGCTAGTTTTGAATATGAATACTAGCTTGACACGTAACAACTTTTAAATTGAAGGATAAACGTCCGTCATAATTTTGACAGGAGAACAAAAATAGACTCAATTTAGAAACCATGTACAAAAATAAAATGAGCTATACTAAAAAACTCAAAAGGAACTTCCAATATGCTAATGACACGTGGACGAATTTGTATATTTGTGTCCTTGTTTTTTATGTTTAGGGTCTGTTTGGTAAGAAAGAAATGTGAGGGAAAAAATGGAGGAAAAAAATTGAAGAAAATGATGTATTTATTAAAAGTGGAGTGAAGAAAACTTGAGAAAAAGAGAATTACTTTCCCTCGTAATATAAGACATTCAAGTCCTCCAAAAGTGAGAAAAAGTGGAAAAGAAAAAAAGTTATGACTTACACTAATTAACAATTATATCCATATAAATTATATTATTTAGAAATTATTCAATGAAATCAAATGGTAAATAAGTATTTTTAGTTGGAAATATAATTGGTCAAGTCTATATGTTTTATTTTTCTTCCTTTCATTTTTTCTTCCCAAGATAAAGGAAAGTGCATATCTTCTCTTTTCCATCTCTCTACCAAACATAAAAGAATAAATAACTTTTTTTTTCCATATAGAAGAAAAATACATCTCTACTATTATCTTTCCTTTCACTTTTCCATCATTCCTACCTAAGGAGCCTAAAAAAATCAAGAAATGAGATGCATGTAATCCAACGGCTTTTCATGGACGAGTTTAAATTTTTTTTGGAACTCACGAATTCCTCTAAGATTTTTGAAATAAAATAAAATAAAGTTTAGAAGTACTCAAAATAAAATAATAAATCAATTACATAAAAATATAAATTTTATAAAAAAAATAAAAATATATATACATTATATTATCTAATAACATACACAAGTAATTAAAAATAAAATTACAAATAATTTCGAACAAATTGGTGATGAATTGCCAGTGAATTGTAGACCAATTTTAGAGAGAGGAAAAAAAAAAGTCAAAGGATCATAAGCTGCTCTTCCAATACAGTTTAAGTTTTGAATTATTTGTATTTAACCTCCTAATTGCTATATCTACATTGTCTCATTCTTATTTTAATTAGTACTAATCTATGTTTTTTCATAATCTGTTAATTGTAATTATAGTTACTTCCAGCAAAGCCTAATTTGTTTAGAATAGGAAATAGTACTAACTAAAATAGAAATGAGGGAAGTGAAGATATAATTAGCAATGGAAGGATAAATAGGAAGTACTCAAAAGTTTTTGATAATTTTTAAATGCAAATTTTTTAAACTGTATGAGCTAAAATATACTGAATTTTAAATTTTTTTTGAAACTCCTGTGCTTGATCCCACACATGTTGCTCGCCTTCAGGACAGTGCCCTGATTGTTTGTCCCAACGGTGGTTGTGAGTCTGGCAATGGTTTACTAACGTTAGTGACGCAAAAAGTAAGCGGCTACAGTCAGGAAAGTGACGCGTCGAAATATATGTAACGCTAACATTCGATCAAATATCTCGAGTCTCCTAATGGACTTCCTAATCATTCACTATTTATCTATTGGCAGTGTCGGCCACGACATGCTCTTTGCGCATGGCAATCACGTACATAGGCCCACGACATGCTCGGTTGTCTCAGCTTCTCATTTTTTAATTATGTTCTCTCTGGGGTAAAATATAACTAATAATTTTTTTTTATTTAAAACATGGCAACAACATACACAGGGGTGCAAATTTGTGGCCTCAACTTTTCATGTTCTTTTTCTAAAAAAAAAAAAAAAGGGTTATTTTGTATAAGGGTACCAAGTTTATGATATAATTAGACTTTGGGTATTGGGTTTGTCCGTTTTAGGCTTTGGGCACTACACATTTTAGTGACAAACATTCGTCATTAAAAGACTTATTTCGTCACTGAAAGTCCACTTTTGTCACTAAAATGTGTCACTAAAAAATTCGAGTATCCAAACTCTAAAACGGACAAACCCAGTACCCAAAGTCTAATGATATCATAAACCTAGTACCCTTATACAAAATAACCAAAAACAAAAAACAAAAAACTTCTCATGTTCCATTCATGTTCTCTTTTTTGTAAATATAACTAATATATTTTTTATTTAATAAAATAAATAATTATAGATACCAAAAGTCATATCTATAAGAGATTGAACATTATTGAGATATGAGAAGTTGCGACAATAAATATATATATATATATATATATATATATATATATATATATATATATATATATATATATATATATATATATATATACACACACACTGGAAATTACTAAGAAATTCATTTTCGGGGTTGGTTTGTATGAAAAAATTACCCGCAGGATGGGTTTTATGAAATGCCTAGAATTGTATATTTTCGCGTTAAATATTCCAAGATTCCTTTTAGATGTTCTGTATTTACAAAATTATCATCTTTATAATACCATAACTACCCTTCGCACAAACTCAGATTTGGATTGTGATTTTAGTTTTCTTCTTCTTCACGAGAGATCTGAATTCCATTGCTCTCATCTTCAGCAGAGATCGCAAAAATCGTTCGTAGTTCACTGTACTTTTCTTCAGTCAAATTTCGATCATAGCTCATCATCATCATCATCATTATCATCATCGTGGAGAGATTTGACATTTTCCGACGATTAGGTCAATTGTGGAGATAAGATCTTCTTCTTCTTTTCCATAAGAGTTAGCATCATTTTGAAAGAAGAACGAAAACTCTTGAATTTTTGTTCCTGACAAAATTTTTTCACAAAAAAAAAAGGTTTTAGGTTTCTGTCGACTGTTCTCCATCATTCTCCGTGCTAAAACCACAGAGAATGGCCTTATCCATGTCAAAATAATGGAGAATGGTCATTCTACGTGTCAAAATGACGGAGAATGATCATTCTTCGTGTTATAATGACGGAGAATGGTCATTCTCCGTGTTAAAACCACGGAGAATAACCATTCTTCGTGTTAAAATAACGGAGAATGGCTCCGTGATAAAATGACTGAGAATGGCCATTCTCCGTGTTAAAACCACGGAGAATAACCATTCTCCGTGTTAAAATAACGGAGAATGGCTCCGTGATAAAATGACTGAGAATGGCCATTCTCCGTCATTTTAACACGGAGAATGGCCATTCTCAGAATGGCCATTCTCCTTGTTAAATTGACGGAGAATGGCCATTCTCCGTCATTTAACACGAAGAATGGCTATTCTTGGTCAATTTAACAAGGAGAATGGCCATTTTCCGTGGTTTTAGCACGGAGAATGGCCATTCTCCGTGTTAGAATAACGGAGAATAATCATTCTCCTTGTTAAAACCATGGAGAATGACCATTCTCCGTGTTAAAATGACGGAGAATGGCTCCGTGATAAAATGACTGAGAATGGCCATTCTCCGTCATTTTAAGAATGGCTAATTTTGGTCAATTTAACAAAGAGAATTGCCATTCTCCGTGGTTTTAGCACGGAGAATGACCATTCTCTTTGTTAAATTGGCGGAGAATTGTCACGACCCGGTCCCAATTTCTTGGGTCGAATCGGATCATGCCCAGCCTGCACCGTTGTTGAGACGGCGGCAGTAAGCTGTTCAGTAGCAGGTAACCATACAACAACACTATATTTGTCACAACTCAACATTCGAAAATTTAAAACTTTATTAAGCTTTTACAATGAAATGGAAGATACAACTTAAACCATTTTCTACATACATCAAGAAGAAAAGAAGACTCTAGGCAAACAGCTCATCAGTCTCGAAATCCTCGTCTTGGGATCGCGGAACAAAGCCTCATCAGTGATACCTAAAATGTTGGTTCTCCAGTCAGGAGGGAGCAAAGTATAATTCATGCTAATTTTAAACAGTTAAAATAAATAATAGAATTATGCACTTTTAAACAATTTAGAAATGACCAGTTTTCAGCAGTAAAACAGTGTGTTTTGAATAGGCAATGAATATGACCGGCTTGGGTTGTACAGTTGTATCATATGGATACGATATGGCTTATCCCCGTGTGTATGCGGGATAAGCTAACACAGTCAGTATACAGTTTTGGATGTGGTCATACTCATTACACTACTCCCCCAGTCCCCAATCAGTACAGTAGTTGCAGTCAGTACTCTCCGAGAGAGTTTCGTGTTTGCATCGTGGTTTAAACTTGCAGTAAAACGATTATTAAAATAACTGTAAAACCAACACAAACTATACTTGCCTTAGGAAAATGACTGGAGAGATGAGTTGGTACCGAGGAGGAACGTCAGGTATGTCCTCGAGTTCCTACAGTTGAGAACTCGACTTAGATCCGTTGTATAACCAGGCTAAGTGTGCTAGTTGCAATCTCTAGTAGCAAGTCCTAGTCAGGTTTTAGTTGTTATTAAGCTACTGCTATCGTTTACGTCGCAAACTACGTGCGTTGATTAAACCGGTTAATTTGATTATTTGGAAATAATAACAAGAATCAATTATCTTTGGAAAACTTTGTGTTTTCTGTAATATATCTATAAAAATATAGTTTCTTCCAGTGACAAATCATGAACTAGTTATCTACTAATATTTTATCCATTTACTTAATTCTTAATTAATTACAAAATGATTACGTTCTAACTACGATTATACGTCTAATCAAAATACCACCCAAGATCAACATCCACCCAGAGAATAAAGTAAAACCTACGCTAAACAATACATGGGCACAGCTAATCATCCTAGAGTTATGGGCTTATGCCCTGTACAATTCTTTTTACATCAAATAAGAGGAAATGATTTAATTACCAAATAAAATGCAGTAAATAAATAACTATAATAAATAGCTTAAACATTAAATAAAATAATTTAAAATAAAGTTGGAGTCTCAGACTCGGTCCATCATCAAGTCTAGCTAATACCTCAACGCCCGGTCGGACCGGTGCGTTTGCATTTCGCTAGGGCCCACAGACCGGTACGGTCGTCGCCCGAAAATCAGTTTTAAAATTCATTTTCCGAAAACCGATTTGAAATCAAAATAAATAAAGTTTCGTAAAAATTTGGGCAGCATTTCCTCTATTTCGGGACAACCCAAAACTGGAAAATGCGCCACGAAACCTGCAATTGTTCCAACCAGAATAATAATCCCACTGGAAAATGCGCCACGAAACCTGCAATTGTTCCAACCAGAATAATAATCCCGAAAATATAATCACCGAATAATTTCCAACCAAAATAATAATCCCGAAAATATAATCACCGAATAATTTCCAACCAAAATAATAATCCCGAAAATATAATCACCGAATAATTTCCAACCAAAATAATAATCCCGAAAATATAATCACCGAATAATTTCCAACCACCAGAACCTTCCCGAAATACCCGGGATTTCCGCAATCAAACAACAACATAAAAATCTCAGCAACCACATCACAAAAATCGCGCAAACCAACCACACCAAAAGCTAAAGTAGCTAACCGAATCTACTACGTAGCTAACCGGATTTCCCAAAGGGAAACCGGGGACCGATTATCATCATAGACTCTACGGGAGGGACGAACTACTGTGATTAACAGAGATTACCAAATTTTCGTTGGCGGGGAGCCGCAGGAAGAACTTGGGGAGAGCCGAAACAACGTTCGGACAACGCTGGATCGGGTGCACGGGATCGCGGATCTGGACAGCAGGGTGCGCCGCGAAGCGCTGGACCCGCGGAAGAGGGGCGTGCCGGAGAATAGCGCGGGGAGAGGAGGCCGCTGATCTGGACGGCGGGGAGAAGGCTGCGCACGGGGACGCGGCGCCGAGCTCGAGGGTAGCGCACCGGAAGGGCGGACCGCGGGAATCACGCGCGGGTGGCGCGGGCGAGACAAACTCGGGTGGCCGGAAAGAAAATCGGCGCGGGGGAGGCCTCGGGAGAGGTTGGCCGAGGGAAAAAATTGGGGGTTAGGGTTAGGGCTGGTTCTCCAGAGGAGATGAGAACTCAGAGAGAGGGAGTGAGGAATAGTTGAGAGAGAGGTGAGATTTTGTGTTTTTCTGAGGGAAAGAGAGAGAGATATGAGTGAAATGGTGAGAGTGTTGAGTCCTTTCTTCTGTGAAGATGATGAGATCGTGGGAAGTGTGGGGGGGTTATTATAGAGAGTGGGTGTTTACGTTGGGGAGACAAGTGGACAGGAGAGAAAGGGGGAAAAAGAATGGGTAGCAGTTTACCAAGTAGTGGGAAAGTTGCTGGTCCTTCGGGACCAGCCTAAATAAATTTTATTTTATTATTTCTTTTTTTTCTTTTTTTTTATTATTAATAGTTAAACCGGGTCAAGGATCAGGATTGAGAAAATAGAATAAAGAATGGGCTCGGGCCTGGGTCCGAAAACAAAAATCCTTGTTGTTATAATTTTTAAAAATTCTTTTTCACCCAAAAATATTTAATAATAATATTTAATAATAATAATTTTGAAAACGTTAATTAATAACACAAAAATTTTATTTAAATAAATGGCTACAAAAACAATGGGTTTCACAATCTTCCCTCCTTAGAAAATTTCGTCCTCGAAATTTAAAGTAAGGTAGGAAAGACAAACATGTACGGGTACTGCGCCCGTAACTCAGGTCCAACCATAAGGATTTCCAAGGCAGTCATGGATGAGACGGTTTAGGGCAAGTTTCATTTATGGTGACATCCATGCAGAAAGAATACAAAAGCGAACCAAAATACACGAGGTTGATCAGACCATCATGCACCGGTCCTGATTAGACAATATATTAGTGGGTGCACCCAATAAAATATCGTCATGATCAAGCTTGATTTAAAGAGATAGCTTGCAAAACTAGGCTAACTTAGCAGCATTAGTTAAATTTAGAACGGGAAAAAGAAAAGATAAGGAATAGGAGTTTAAATGATGGCTCAAATTCTGATTTTCTTCTCATCTCTGACTAGGCTTGCAACTGGTTTCTCTGGCACTGAAAGGTTGATTCCAATATTCATCTCTGAATTATCCAAAATGTGACTCGGATCCGAAATGTAACGTCTGAGCTGTGACGTAGAAGACGTTGCACATTCTCAAGATTAGCTGGTAGAGCTAACTGGTACGCTACTTCCAACGCGTCTTAAACTTCAAATGACCTGATGTACCTGGCCTCAATTTCCAGCTCCGTCGAAAACTGATTGTTCCTCTGGTAGGAGAAACTTCACCAAATGCAATTTGGTCTTCCCAAGACCTACCAAATTCCGAGACGCAAAATCTCAATACATCTTCAAGCGTCTGGATTGACCTCTCTGATTGCTCGTCCTGCGGTACTCCATGAATCCGGCCCGTACAATGCTGCCCACTTCTTAGTGGATAAACCAACTTTGAAGGAAAATAAAGTGTGCCGACTTAGTCAGTCGGTTTATAATAATCCAATTGGTGCCCTTCCCTCCTTGGGAACAAGGCAATCCTTACTCAAAGTTCATTGTTATATGCTTCTACTTCCACTCCGAATTGTCCAGCGGCTTCAACAAGCTTGTTGTCCTCTTGCTAAATTCCTCATGTTGACAAATTCACATCTAATCCCATACCTGGAATTGTCCTTCTTTATTCCATAACACCAACCAATGGAGGCATATTCCGATACATCTTATTATCTCCTGAATATATGGAATACTGCGACTGGTGCATTTCTTCCTTCAACTCGTTCCTCCGTTTGTCAGCCGATACGCAAAGTCTCGCACCATTCTTCAGAGTTCCACTGCTGATCAATTTAGAAACCCTCAAGTGTTCCTGCCAACACTTGATCTCTGAGCCTGCAAAGTGCCTCGTTTTGAAACTACGATCTCTTGATTTTGTCCCTCAGCCTCGAACTTCATCAATACTTAATCAGCATCCAGCTCCGTCCGTCTATCTCCAGGTAGTATAACCTCCAGTCCAAACTTCTCGATGTCTTCTAGCAGGTGCTAGTCCTTGGCTAAGAACTCCCCATCAATATCGACCAAGTGCATCAGCGACCATATTAGCCTTACCTGAATGGTACTGCAGGTTGATGTCGAAATCCTTCATCTGCTTCAGCCATCTTCTCAGTCTAACATTCAGCCCTTTCCGAGTGAAGACATATTTCAGACTTTTGTAGTCCGTATATATTTTCACTCCCTTTCCATAGAACTCATGCTTCCATAGCTTCCAGATAAAGATAATTGCAGCAAATTTCAAATTAGGTGTGGGATAATTCTCCTCATGAGTCTGTAGTTGCCTATATATGTAAGCAATTACTTTCCCATGTTGTTGAAGAACGCAGCCCAGTCCTTTCCAGAGGTATTACTGTAAATTGAGAACCCACCGGTTCCTGCGGGTAGCGCAAGGATTGGTGTAGTGGTAAGTCTCTTCTTCAGCTCCTCAATGCCGCCTGGCAAACTTTCGTTCAGATGAACTCTTCATTCTTCCAAGTGAGCTTCGTCATCGGCTCAGCAATCTTGGCGAAGTCCTTCACGAACTTCTGATAGTAGCCGGCCAAGTTCAAGAAACTTTCGAATTGAACTGGGGGTATACCATTCTTCAACAACAGCTATCTTCCATCGAAATTTCTTCTCTTGACAACATGGCCAAAAGTCCGCCTTGTCAAAAATCCACGTTCAGATAACTTACCATAAAGCTTCTTTTTCCTCAAAGTTTCCAAAACTTCCTCAGGTGTTCTTCATGCTCTTCTTCAGTCTTCAAATATATCAGAATGTTATCTATGGAGAAGATAAACTGATTCAAATACTCATGAAAAATCTCTGTTCATGACATTCATGAACACAGCAGAAGCATTTGTCAGTCTAACGTCCTGACCACAGAAAACTACACATACTTGGTGTTTGAACGCCGTCTTGGAAATGTCCTCTTTCCTGACTTTAATTTGATGGTAGTCAAACCTTAAGTCAAACTTTGAAACACCCTAATTCCACACAATCAGATCAAACAGATCCTCGATCCGGGCAGAAGGTACTTGTTCTTTAGTGTCTGGTAATCGATGCACATCCGTTGTTCCATCCTTCTTGGGCAAAAACAAGATAGGTGTTCCCTAAGGTGAAATTCCACCCTGAATATATTCTAGAGCCTGCACTGCTCTGGTCCTTCATCTTCTAGATTCAGGGGTATCCTTCCTAGGACAAAAGTTCTGCTCTAACTTGGTTGGAGATAACTAAGGCTACATCATTGACGTTCTTCATGTCTTCTCTCGTGATATTCATCTGTTCCTGCTGGGCTTCATCTTGAGCTTTCTGGAACTCCAGAATTTCTTGAAATAGGGCAACCATATGGGAAGTGTTTGCTGGTACTGGTGGAGCAACAGAAGTGGGTACTTTCTCAAGGAAATGCTACTCAGTTTGAGATGAGGTAGGAATCGCCAGTGTAGGAAAAACTTCACTGGATGCACTATGAGGACGGTCAATCAGCTGCGAGAGAATAAACCCTGGACTTGGTTGAGGAGATGGGGTATGATCCGGAGATGACACCTCATCGCCAGCAGGATTGGTCTTGTCAATGGTCATTCTCTGGAAGGTTTAGGACGCACACATAAGCAAGGTAGCATACCGGTCTATAATCAAACAAAAATATTTATTTATAATATATTTCGGTCCTATGCTGTGACAAATTGATGTTCTAGTGTTCTAATTGTTTCTAGGTATGTTTTCCTAAGTTGTTGTTCTGACCTACATGGGCCACCACTAAAAATATGTCACGATCCGGTCCCAATTTCTTGGGTCGAATCGGATCATGCCCAGCCTGCACCGTTGTTGAGACGACGGGAGTAAGCTGTTCAGTAGCAGGTAACCATACAACAACACTATATTTGTCACAACTCAACATTCGAAAATTTAAAACTTTATTAAGCTTTTACAATGAAATGAAAGATACAACTTAAACCATTTTCTACATACATCAAGAAGAAAAGAAGACTCTAGGCAAACAGCTCATCAGTCTCGAAATCCTCGTCTTGGGATCGCGGAACAAAGCCTCATCAGTGATACCTAAAATATTGGTTCTCCAGTCAGGAGGGAGCAAAGTATAATTCATGCTAATTTTAAACAGTTAAAATAAATAATAGAATTATGCACTTTTAAATAATTTAGAAATGACCAGTTTTCAGCAGTAAAACAGTGTGTTTTGAATAGGCAATGAATATGACCGGCTTGGGTTGTACAGTTGTATCATATGGATACGATATGGCTTATCCCCGTGTGTATGAGGGGTAAGCTAACACAGTCAGTATACAGTTTTTGTCACTTTCCATTCCCAGAATACGTATTTTTAGAATGCATGTACTGTTTAAATGTAAATATTTTATATTTATCATGTATTGCTCTTTATTTAAATTTCTTTAATTTTATGTTAATTAATTTCCTGCAATTTCATTTCTGCACTTTACTTTCTGCTTTTATACTCTGCTTTAGCTTTGCTATGGGTTCGGCTCAGGTTGGTTTAATTATGTTGGTTCATCATGAACCGAAATAAACCCCCACCTACCACCACCCCTTCCATTTAAAGCCCATCTCCTTTCTCTCTCTTCATTACTTCACCATTACTCTTCTTCTTCCTCATAACTCTCCCACCAACCTAGAAGAGATAGGCAAGTGCCAACTTGCTTCTTGATGGATCCCTATTTTTATTGTTCCATCATCTTTCCTATTTGATTTTAAGTCTCTTTAGTACTTAGCATTTTCAATTTCCATGGCTTATTTGTTGTAGATCTAAGTTTGTTACATTTTCGGATTTCTTAGGTTTTGATTTAGTAAACTTTGTTATCTTCAAGTTTTGATGGTTCCATGTTGTAGAGAATTTCGTTCTACCCAATTTTGACCTATGGAAGTCCATATTTGGACTTGGGATGAAGGATTTATGAAGCTTGGAAGCAATGGCTTCCATGGTTCCCATGGTTCTGTTCTCAGAAAATTCAGAGAAGAAGGACAGTCCCAGCGCATCAAATCTTTATTCCTCAGGTGCATGGATTATTTATTTCCCAATCTTGTTCCACAGCGCATGATATTTATTTTCCAATCTCATTCCTCAGGCGCATGGATTATTTATTTCTCAATCTTATTCCACAGCGCATGATATTTATTTCCCAATCTCATTCCTCAGGCGCATGGATTATTTATTTCTCAATCTTATTTCACATCGCATGATATTTATTTCTCACAGCCGCATTCCCACAGCGCATGAGTTTATTTATTTCCCAATCATTTTCCTCAGGCGCATGATATTATTTATTTCCCAACCTTTCCCACAGCGCATGAGATTCTTTATTTCCCAAACATTCCCCACAGTGCATGAGATTTATTTATTCCCCAATCATTTCCCACAGCGCATGAGATTCTTTATTTCCCAAACATTATTTATTTCCCAATATTTATTTTTCGAATTTGGCATTAATTAACATTGATTGTTATCTTGATTAATTATTGATCATGCGTTCCTAGATGGAACTAAGAGACTGGCTAGTCGTCTTATTGAAATGAATGAATGAGACACGTTCATATTAAGTATGAACTACTATAATCGATTGGCCGATCCCGAATATTGACATACAGGCACACATGCAGGCTTCAATTTATTTATTTATTTATTTTACTATAAAAGAAGCATGTGTATTTTATGGTCAAGGCATGATTGTTCCGTGGTTAGTTTGGATTGTTGCATTACGCTATGTAAGACCTACAACCTAACCGCACGGACATCGTTGTAGAGTTGTGCATATCGTACCCCGTACTAAAGTACTCATTCCGAATGACCATGATCCACGGCATGGGATTTCACTCAACGTAGTGACTATTAAGTTAAATAAAAATAATGATTGCATGGAGAGAATGGATTTCCGAGTTCTTACATAGCAGCCCTCTTGGGACTAGTAGTGCCCGACAGGCCGGCTGGTCCCCACAGATAATGCAAACCTGCCACACGGGCATGGAGCGGTATCTGGTAATACTATTTATTGTATATTGTATATTGATGACGGGCGTCCCGCTGGGACTCGTCTAATTCATGATTGGCGCAATTGATTGATTGGATCGACTAGCCTTGCTTGTCCATAGTAAGAACTGAGAAATCTTTATTGCATAATTCCAGGATAACTTGGAGCTCACAGTAGTAAGCCGTAGGAGTTGGATGGCCGTTTAAGTTGATTTGTTTGTGTACTGTACCTACTCTGTTACCTAACTGAGATGATCAGAGCATCAGGACATGACGGGCCAACTTCTGTCCTTGTTTGGTTGGGAGGTTGGTTCGAAGTATCGTGATGTTATGTGAATCCAGTAGCAAGCAGAGATTTATTATTATATTCTCTTATTTACTGGTTTAATGTCTCATATCGTGCTTCATTGCGGTACTTGCTATTAGAGGTCTAACCTCTCTGGTTTTGCATGGCCAGATTTAGAGCCGGTTCCCGAGGACTCAGCTTACCTCTACCTCCAAGATGGTCAATACTAGAGGAATGATCGCAGGAGGACTCGAGTGGGTTCCTTACTTCCCCGCTCGTTTTGTTAATTACTTTACATTTTGCCGCTTGGCACCGACATGTTAGTCGGATTGTCTTGTACTTACTTTTACATAATTGTAATTAAGTCAGACTGCAGCTGATAACAATTGTGTATATGTTGCTATATCATCTGGCTATGTTTTGTAAAGCCAGATCTCAAGAACATCTTGACTAAGCGTTTGGGACGCCTTATTGCTTATTCTTAAATGTTCTCTGTTATTGCTTCTTGTTTGAATGATTGAGACAATAGATGTGAAGTGGCCATAGCGAGACTTTCATGTAGTATGCACCCCCTTGTCTTTTAGACAGCATTGATCGTATTATACGGTATTCATCTACCCGTAATACGTAGCTGGCTGAGTCATTCCCCCGCTCTCCAGTATTCTGGTTCTGGGGCGTGACAAGGTTTTAGTGGTGGCCCATGCAGGTCTGATTTCAGACTTGTGGGGTGTTTTAATTTATAGGATGTCTCAATCACACATGTTCCCTCTTGATCTCATGATCCGTTACTCTCGACTCTAGCTTGACATTCTGGTATCCTTTGACTTCATTGATCTTTCCTGTCCGATCGTTTGATTGTTCTTTTGTCCATTTTCTTAGGGGCACTTCGTCCGCATCTGCCAGGACTGGACAACAACAACAAGAGCAACACGGACAACCTGACCATGTTGGTCAGCAACAAGGGCCGGTACTAACTCAAGAGGCTATTCAAGAAGAAGTGATAGTGGAAGCAGCAGCTGGATCGCAGTATCCGGATGTTCCACCACCACCAACAGTTCCACCTACCCCTGTGGGAGTAGACACACCAGCCCTTCTGGAGATCATGAGAGGAATGATGGCTACTCAGCAACATCAGATGTTAGCCCAGCAGCGCATGCACGCTCAGTTGCAAGAGCAGAATGTGCTCCTCAACCAAGGATTGCAGACAGCTTTAGAAAGAGGGGCAAGGACAGATTCAGGAGCGTTCGCCAGGTTTTGCAAGTACAATCCCCGCCGTTTCGAGGGCACGAAAGATGCCATTTCAGCAGATGCATGGCTTAAGGACATTGAGGCTATTCTGACAGCCGCTAAGGTGCCGGCAGAAGAACGTGTAGATCAGGTGAAATTGTTACTTCAGGATCTCGCACGTGATTGGTGGGAACAGAGGAAGTAGGCATCAGACGTCCTGTTGCTTGGGACGATTTTACTGCAAGATTCAAGACGAAGTACTATGGAGTTGTGGCACAGTTTGAGCTACAACAGAAGTTTATCAACCTCAGACAGGCTGGCAAGACTGTAGATGCTTATGCAGCAGAGTTCTGCAGATTGAGTAGGTTCGCCCCAGAGATGGTAGCAACAGAGAGCCAGAGAGCTATGAGGTTCCAGCAAGGGTTTCACCTTGAGCTCTTGCAATTGATAGAGGGGCACAATTACCAGACTTTTGATAAAGTATTGACGGCAACTCGAAGGCATGAGATAACCGTTCAGAGGATTGCGGCCAGGACTGGAGGTCAGAAGAGATCTCACAGTCAGAGTGAAGGAGGAGGGGGAGCAGCGCCCCGAACAACATCACCATCCCTTGGCATTCGCATTCACGATGTGGCAATGCGAGGGCCAGCACCACCACCCAGGCAGCAGCAACAGCAACAGAGGAAGAACCAGCAACCCCCAGCGGGCTGCACTTATTGCGGGAAGATAGGGCACACTAGAGATGTGTGTCGGACATTGAACAGACTGTGTTTGATATTGTAGGCCTCAAAAATAAAGTCACGCTGAGTTGATCAGAACAAGTCACGCAGAGTGATCCGAGAAGCAGCACAAAAGATACGCTAAGTTCTGCCTGTCCATCTCCTTTAGAAATCACGCAGAGACAGCTCAGCCATACGTCAGAATCATAATGACTGACAACACAGCAGTCGAAAAATGTCTCCTCGTATGCCACGTATGCACAGAACTCGAGAGATCATCGCCGTCTTTTGCGTGATTTTCGAAATCTTCCTTAGCAAGACTCACTCTTCACCAAGTTGGCGTGACTTTGGGTCTTATCTTCATTTAATGCGGCTGACAATATAATCAATGTCAGAGATTTTGTGTCAGACGAAGCGTGCCAAATCAAGACAGCTGGCGGTTTGCGTGGATTCTGAACCTTCTCCTTCCTCAAGTTTGCGTAGATTTTTGAGTTATTCTTCTCAAAGCCTGCGTGAATTCTGAAGTATTCTTCTTCAAAGCTTGCGTGGATTTCGCCTTCAACGAGTCTGCGTCAACGAAACTGCGTGGATTTTTGCCTTCAGCAAGACAGCGTGGATTTTATTTCAACTGGAGTACGTGGCAGCCATGCCACCGATCTCTCTCTCGCGTGTCCAGTAACTTGCACACGACCCATGCACTAATGCCATGTGTCCAACAGCTACGGGCCACGTCCAGTAACTACTCACTAACCCTGCGTGTATTTAGAGTCTGCGTGACTTTTCAAATGCACCAGTGGTGAGGTAGTTATCTTTTCAGTTACTGTTTTGACTCTATAAATAGAGTTCTTTTTCTCATTCATTGTACAGATACATTGATATCTACTGTCAAAATTTTGAGAGCTTTTTTTCTTCGTATAGTCCAAGGGATAAAGCGATCGTCTTCTAGATCGGATTCCTACAGTTGTAATTTTCCCAGAAACACAACAAATAAAGAGAATTTCTTTATGGAAAACAAATTGGCGACTCTGCTGGGGAAAACCATCTCCTCTTCTGAGATGGTAACAACTCAATGCGACACTTCGTCAATCGGCTCGACGAAGAAGGTGATGACGATCAAATTCGATCAACTCGCCTATGAAGAAATGCAACGGGCTAAGGGTGGCAAGCCCATTCCAGCCTCCATCATCGCTGCCAAGTCGAAGGGACACTCTGTCTATGTCCCTAAGAATCAGTTGGCAGTCAATGGTGAAGTCTCTGCCACAGTGTCTACTCTTAACACTGGCAAGAACTCCACTGCAAGCACGCACACTCTTGTGCACTCGAAGATGACAGTAACTAAAAGTCACGTTGACAGTACTGGCTCCTTAGCCGAATCTGTTCCAGCGTGCAAATTCAATTCTAAAAGTCACGCTGACAGTACTGGCTCCTTAGCCGAATCTGTTCCAGTGTGCAAATTCAACTCTAAAAGTCACGTTGACAGTACTGGCTCCTTAGCCAAATCTGTTCCAGTGTGCAAATTCAACTCTAAAAGTCACGCTGATAGTACTGGCTCCTTAGCCAAATCTATTCCTGTGTGCAATCCCACATTCAAAAGTCACGCTGACAGTACTGGCTCCTTAGCCAAATCTGTTCCAGCGTGTAATTCTAAAATCAAAAGTCACGCTAACAGCTCTGGTTCTTTAACCAAGTCTGTTTCAGCGTGTATTTCATCAGAGAAGAATAACTCCTTAGTTATCTCTTCTTCTTCACCGAGTTCTACTAGAACTGGGGGTGGTCTTCCACACAAAGTCCCTTCGAAAAGGAATAACTCTTTAGTTGTTTCTTCTGCTCCTGTAGTTTTTACTCCAGGAACAGCTTTGACTGATACTTTTGTTAGTCAAAGGAAAGGAGATAGTCTTTTGACTACTCTTCCTTCTGGACATTCTATGTCTCAACATCTGAATGAGTCTAAGAAGAAACATTCCTTAATGTCTTCTTCTTTGATTTCTTCAAATTGGGCACAGAATCTGTCCATTAAAGAGGGTTTGTTACCAACTCCTAATCAAGGGAGTGGTTTAACTCTTCCTTCTCTGCAAATATCCAGATCAATGGAAGGAAAACTCCATGTTTCCAAAATTAATATGTTACCTTCCACTGATTTAAGAACAAAACTCGGCACTTCTGGTGTTAAGAAACCATACCAATTGGATATGAAGATAAAAGATCCAGATGCAGAGTATGCAAGAAATTATGTGGCTCACATTAATCACTCTTTGTATAATCAAGAGCCATCAAGACCCAAGAACAGGAAGTATACTCCTCAATCTTCACAAACAGATTTACGGGAATATCTTCAACAGAAGAGAAGGAGTAATTCTATATCAAAGGAACATGCTGAATGTGACTTCTATCCAAGAGTCATAATTCAGTGCAGATGTGAATCAACAGTTCAAGACCATGGTGATCATGAATGTGACTTCCAGCCAAGAGTCACAATGCAATACAGATGTCAAAATAAACGACAGTCTGTCTTTAATAGGATTCAGTATGAACCTATGCCTGATGAAGATGGGCCTTTGTTTGCCTCTATCAACATGACTTCTCGGGACACCGGGGGTAGAGTTGATAGTCCAGATGGAGTATATAGAAACACCAGAGCAAGAGTCCTGGCTTCTAGTCAAAGAAATTTGATCCCTGAAATTGATTCTGAATTTCTTGGAGAATCTAACTTCCCACCTCTTCCTACTGGGGGTAATTCTCCTATAGTTGACTTTGATACACGAAGCAATGATTCAGAGCATACAACATCTACTAGTTCATCAATAATCCCTCATACAGTCACGACTTACATGGTTGATGGGAATACTGATGAACCTTTTTCTTCCCTGACTCCTCAAGATCAAAGAATTACTTCTTTGGAACAGCAAATGAAGTCTATGACTGACACAATAAAGTCAATGTATGAACTCATGACAGCTCAGTTGCAAAATCGACAGACTGTATCAGATGCCATACCAGTTGATACTGATATAAGTCCAGTACAAGTTCCTCCAGCAGTACAATCCAATACTCCTGGACCTGCTCAACCAAATCCTAGTCTCTCTGGAGCTGGGGGTAGTGCTTACAATGTTGTTCCTCCTCCCAACTATTATCTACAAGCCACAACTCCATAATCTTCGGAAGTTGTCTCTGAAGAATTGAAAAATTTCAAAACTCAATTCGAGGCATTCAAACAGAAGAATGGTTTACAAAGGTTAGGCATCAAGCAGCCTTATCCGATAGAATGGAAGCAAGTATCATATCCTCCTAAATACAAGCCTTCTACTATCTCATTCTATGATGGAACCACTTCTCCAAGTCAGTTTATCAATCACTTTGAAGTGATGACTGATCAACTACAACCAAGTGATGCCCTTCTTACTCGGGTATTTATTGGATGTCTCAAGGGAACGGCTTATGAATGGTATAGAAGTCTCCCAGATGGGAGTATTACCTCATTTGCTGGTTTCAAACAGATGTTTCTTGAAAGGTTCTATGAAGGGCTTAATGACATGACTATGTCTGCTCTTATTAGAATCAAGCAAAAAAATAATGAATCTACAGAGGAATACATTAAACGGTTTCGAAGAGAAGCTCTGAAGATGCCTCTTGGAACTCCTGATGCTGTCACCATTGACACGTACAAATCAAACTTGTTGCCAATCATCAGTATGTGGACAGGGTCCACTCAATTTCAAGATTGGCCTTCCTTCATAGTCAGTGCTAAAGCTGCAGAAATCAGTGCTGAAACCTTCAAAGGTTTAGGAGTGCAGATGACTCCTAAAGAAACAGGACAAGGTGCTAACAATAAAAATAATGCTCGCAAAGGAAAAGAAACTCTTGAAGTTAATCTTCAGAGCAAAGATGCATCAAATGTTCAAACTCCTGCCTCTACAACTCAACAATCAAGAACACCTCGCCCCAGAGAAGAATATTCTTTTGATGACGACGATGTCCTTGGTATCTTTGAATGTCTGCTGAAAGGTAATAAAATACAATTACCAGAGATCAAGAAACCTGATAAAGCTGGTAAGACAGATCATCCTAAATACTGTCCATATCACAGAATGCTGGGTCATACAATTCGTACATGTTATGTATTGAAAGGAAAGATCCAAGAAATGATTAAATCTGGAGCTATCTCTCTTACTCCAAAAGAGAAGACCGTCACCTCCAACGTCGTCTCTATGCAATTTGGAAATTTCCCTCCTCAACTCCTTGAAAGTGGGATTGTTCCTATTCCCAAGGCAACTCTTGACATAGTGAATCTTCCTCCTCCACAGTCTGAAGGATTAGTGCCAATCACTTTGGAAACAGGGAAAATCATGTGGATCCATCCTGATCTAGTGGCAGATTTTGAATCGCCTTCTCCTCAAAAGATTTCTTCTCAAAAATCCAAGAAGGCTGGAAAGATCAAGTCATGTCATATGACTTCTCTTGGGTCTACCTCTGACACAGAGCCAAAAGACAAAGAAGAAGCACTTGTTAGTGCTACTCGAACGGGGAAACCTTACCTAAAGGATTATTCTAAAAATCCTGAAGATCCTACTGATATCCCTTCAGATGCTAAAGATGCTCCTAATGTTCCTCCCGAAGAAGAACCATCTACTGAACCTGTTCCTCCCAAGCCTACGGCTCTGGAGAAAGGAAAACAACAGGCTCGGTTTGATAAGCCAATCAAGAAGTCTTCTCCTCTTGGACTTCAGAAGCCTTACAACTTCGACATTTTGGCTCAGCTTGCTAATACTCCAGCTAGAATGTCCCTTTTTGAACTTCTACGTCTTTCCAAAGAGACTCGGGAGACGTTAAGTGAAGCACTTCTACAAGCTGACTCTTGTCTTGCACAATTGAAGAAGCCGAATGCGGAACCTGCCACTTGCTTACATTACAACAGTGTACTGGAGATTATCCCAAATATTACCTTTACACAAGACGACATGTTACTGGAGGATAATCGACATGACCGACCTCTCTACTACACTGGTTATATTGATACGATGAAGATAGATCGTATTCTCATTGACCCAGGGTCTGCTATAAGCATAATGCCAAAGAGTTTGTTGGATGAACTAAAAATCCCTCTTCACAAGCTCTCCAAGACGGTTACTACTATCTTGGAATTCAATCAAAGCCGAAGTGAGCCTTTGGGAAAGATTCATCTGAAGCTTCAGATAGGTGATTTCAGATCTAAAGTCACTTTCTATGTGATCGAGATCGCGGGATCCTATAATCTTCTTCTGGGGAGGCCCTTTCTTCATAAAAATAATGTGGTGCCCTCTACTCTTCATCAATGTTTTAAATACATTGATAGCAATGGAAGAGTACAAAAAGAAGTTGCTGATATAAATCCCTTCCATGGGGTTGAAGCTTATTTCAATGATTCCCGAATGTACAAAGAAGAGTATACAAGGATCATACAAGCTATGGAGAAAGAAGATGCACAAAGTGAGACTTTAATAATCCCTGTTAAATGTCGAACTACTCAGCAACAATCTCCTAAACCCTCTGGAGAAGATTCTTTCATCATTCCAGTGAGTGGACGGATCTCTCCGTTACCTCAGTCATCTACTCAGAATACACTGATCATTCCTGTCAGTGGGCGTACTACAGTTCCTGTACCTTCATAAGATACTCTGCTAATTCCAGTTGGAGGGCGGACTACTCTTCCTACTCAAACTTCAAGGGAGCTCACCTCTTCTGAGCCATTTGTTATCGATCTTAATCGAAACAAAGCTTCTTCTTCTTCTCCCCCTTTAGTCATTGACTTGGCTAAAATCTCTAAGGCTCAGCCTTCTCCCAATGTAAATATTGCTGCTTTTACATTTAAAGAAAAGTCTCCACCTTTGCAGTACGTTGATGTGTGTAATTATGTTCATAGTTATTTACATCTGTTAGATGACTTGAACACAATAACCATAGGAGTTGTACAGACTGTTCATACAGATGTATCTCTAGAACCTGTACAATCTTCATACTTTCTAGTTCCCAGCAGAAAGCCAGGAGACATTCCAATATTCTTCTACAAAGGGCCTCAAAATCCTTCTGATCTTGAAGATGGTGACAAAAATGATGATACTGGAAGATTACAACTACGTCGTTATAGTCAGCAATCTAGAGACATCATCAAAAATATGGGCTATGACTTCAGGACTGGCCTTAATAATGGAAAAGGAAGAAAAATGCCTGTCCGGATTCCTCCTTTGAAATATGGAAGGACGAAATGCGGATTGGGTTATACTGCTCCTACTCCTTTCATCAACATTATCCATGAAGATCTTGAGTCTGACGAAGATAAGAGATCTGATTCTTCTAGTACCACTTCTTGGGATTCTGATACGAGTATCGGTGACTTCTATTGCAACCTTCTGTCTTCCAACATGGTTTTTATTGACCATTCTGAAGAAAGTGATGAAGACGAAGAAGAGTTTAAAATCTCACCTGAATCAGAACAGTGGGCCCAAAGATTAGATAATCAATGGGAGTTCTGTTTCGAGCAAAAAAGAACCTCCGACTGAAGATAAACTTGTTCAAATAGATGTTGGTGAAGAGGGGTCTCCCAAACCAATATTCATCAGTAAAAGTCTTTCAGAAACTGATAAGAAAGACATGATCAAACTCATTCGTGATTACATCGATGTCTTTGCTTGGAGTTATAAAGATATGCCAGGGCTTGATCCTCAAATTGCAACTCACAAGCTCAACATCTTGCCGAATGCTAAACCGGTCAAACAACAACAGCGACGATTTCGTTCGGACATCATGGATGCAATTGAAGCTGAAGTCAATAAACTCATTACCTCTGGGTTTATTAGAGAGGAACAACATCCCGATTGGGTGGCTAATATTGTTCCTGTTCTTAAAAAGACTGGCAAGATTAGAGTATGCATAGACTTTCGCGATCTCAATGCGGCATGTCCTAAAGACGAATTCCCTCTACCAATCACTGATGTCATGGTTGATAATACCTGTGGATTTGAAGAATGTCATTCATGGACGGGTATTCTGGGTATAATCAGATCAAAATGTTCCCAGAAGACGAGAAGCACACTTCTTTCAGAACGTCGATTGGTACATACTGTTATACAGTTATGCCATTCGGTCTCAAGAATGCAGGAGCAACTTATCAACGAGCTATGAGCACTATATTCCGTGAACATTTGCAGAAAATAGTCGAATGCTATGTTGATGATATTGCAGTCAAAAGTCGACAAAAGGAGGATCATATCCAAGATTTGAAGACTATATTTGATCTAATGCGTAAGCATCAATTAAAGATGAACCCTACTAAGTCCTTCTTAGGCGTCTCTAGTGGTAAATTTCTCGGCTTCGTCATTACCTCTAAGGGTATACACGTGGATCCCGAGAAGATCAAAGCCATCCAAGAGATGCGTCCTCCACGCACCTTAAAAGAGCTACGAGGATTTCAAGGAAGAATCGCTTATATCAGGAGATTCATCTCTAATTTATCAGGACGCTGCAGACCATTCAACAAACTTATGAAGAAAGGTGTCTCTTTTGTCTGGAATGATGAATGTCAGAAAGCATTCGATGATATAAAACAATATCTGATGAGCCCTCCAGTATTGGTATCTCCCGTCTCAGGAATACCGTTCCTCCTCTATACTCGAGCAATGAGTCATTCATTGGGTGCATTACTCGCTCAAAAGAATCAAAATGGCCATGAACAGGCCATTTATTATCTCAGCCGCACTATGACCGGAGCTGAACCTCGATATTCACCGGTTGAAAAAGAATGTCTAGCCTTGATGTTTGCTGTCCAAAAGACACGTCATTATATCATTGGCCAGACTATTCATGTCATCTCCAGGATCAATCCTATACGGATCATGATGAAGAAATCCAGTATTTTGAATTCTCGATTGGCTAACTGGGGAATCTTACTTGCTCAGTATGATATGCACTATATTCCTCAGAAATCAGTCAAGGGACAAGCTTTAGCTGATTTTCTGGCTGCTCACTCAATTCCAGAAAATTCAAAACTCTATGATGAAATCCCAGATAAAGTCCTAGATTCAAATCAAATTGCTGAAGAAGATCCTACTTGGCGTCTATTCTTTGATGGAGCATCAAGAATTGGTCCTAATGGCGATATTGTTGCTGGAGTTGGAATTGTTCTTGTATCGCCAGAAGGTCTTGCCATCCAAAGAGCTTATTCTCTCGATCAGCCGTGTTCAAACAATGTAGCTGAGTACAACGCATTGCTTATTGGTCTTCAACTCGCTAAACATCTGAATATTCAACATTTGGAGGCGTATGGAGACTCTAAACTTATTGTCAATTAGATCAGGGGTACTTATGAAGTTCGCCATCAAGATCTGGTTCCTTATCATAGAGTGGCCATATCTATGGCCTCATCATTTAAGGAATTCTTCATTGAACATGTTAGGCGAGCATGTAACACAGAAGCTGATGCCCTTGCTAATCTTGCAGCAGTGCTGGCTATCCCAATCAGACGGCAACAAATGATTGTTGTTCGTAGTCGAGAATTATTTCATCTTGAAAATAACCTGACTCTAGGACTTCCAGTTGACATTGAAGAATCAACATCTCATGACGTCAACACAACAAGAAGATTTGGATTTAGTCGTAAATCGATATCATCTTCATCCGATTCCAGCATGGAATTCATCTTCAGTAACTCGACTGAGAATCAGAATACGGATAAAGATTGGAGACTTCTTTTCTTAGATCTTGTATTATATGATATTCTTCCGGATGATCCGAGTGAGGCAGCATCTATCAGACGACGATCACTCAGATTCTATTACAATCATACAACAAAGACCTTATATCGTCGAGCTTATGATGGTTTACTCCTTCGGTGCATTGTCGGTGATGAAGCCCAACAAGTTATTCGTGAAGCACATGATAGAATTTGTAGAGCGCATCAGCCTGGGCCAAAACTTCAAGACCGTATTCGACGGATGGGTTATTATTGGCCAACTATGGTATCAGATGCCATTGAATATGCAAGGAAATGCAAAGCTTGCCAAATCCATGCGGATTTTATACATCAACCTTCGGAATTTCTATATCCGACGGCAGCATCATGGCCCTTCGAAGCTTGGGGCATGGACATTGTCGGCCCGATCAATCCACCGTCATCTAAAGGTCATCGGTTCATTCTCGCAATAACCGATTACTTCTCCAAATAGGCCGAAGCTATTCCTTTATCTGAAGTTAAGACGTCTAATGTCATCAGCTTTATTAAGCACCACGTCATCTACAGATTTGGTGTTCCTCGACGCATTGTTCATGATAACGGACCACAGTTCGTCAGCCAGAAATTTACTCGATTCTGTGACGATCACCGGATCAATAATGTTGCTTCTACCGCATATAATCCAGCAGCTAACGGATTGGCAGAAGCTTTCAACAAGACTATCATCAAACTCCTAAAGAAGTTTGTCTCCACTAACAAACGTAATTGGAGTGACAAGCTCGGGGAATGCTTGTGGGCTTATCGCACTACAGTCCGTAATGCTACTAAGTGTACACCTTTCTCTCTGGTGTACGGATCTGAGGCTGTTCTCCCATTAGAGATTCAAATTCCTTCTTTAAGGATAGCAATCGCTAATGAACTCACTGCTGAAAATAATGGTCGTCTTCGACTTCAAGAATTGGAGGCTCTGGATGAAAAACGGTTATCTGCTCAACAGAATATTGAATTCTATCAAGCTAGAATTTCAAGGGCTTTTAACAAGAAAGTCAGAATTCGAACATTTCAGAAAGGAGAACTTGTGCTTACTGTCAGACGCCCGATGACTATGACACACATGAGTAAGGGCAAGTTTGATGCAAAATGGGAAGGTCCATTCATTGTCAATAAGATCTTTTCTAATGGGGCTTATCAACTCACTACTCTAGATGGTAAAGCCACTATGATGCCCATCAACGACAAATTCTTGAAGAAGTACTACGTCTAATATTTCTATCAAGATTGTCCTCCCATCACTCTCCAGCTGTTTTATTGTTCTTTCCGAAGAATCATTCTGATATCTATTATCCCCAGTGGAGATAGGTATTCTACTTTGTATCGTTTTCTCAACAAATTTGATATCCAGAAAATCATGTCCACATTACCTCTGAATTTTCTATCTTAATATCATATTTATGAAAATGATATTTAGTCTTTCTGATTTCTGAGTCAAAAGATCAATGAATAAAGGCAAAAATATAAAGTGGGAAGGATATATCGTAAACAAAGTTTTCTTAAACGGAGTTTATTTGAGACAAATCCCTCAAGAAAAAAAGTACATCATCATGGAAGATCACTGTAATCCCTTTCATATTTGGGACGAGGACCACATACATAATCAGCAAAAGAATTGAATACATCTTTTCCTGACCGCACCAAGAATTGACAGGCAGCCAGCCTCATTGCTTCTTCTTCTTCGGTTTCTCCTGGTTCGACTAGGAAGTCCAGGATATCTTTTGGCGGCTTGGGAGTAGACGAGCTTTCGTCCATTTCCTTCTTCTGCGGAGGTGGATGTTCTTTAACACCTTCAGTAGCTTCAAGGGCGACTTCAGCCTTCTTTATGTTCTCTTCAAAAGACATTGTGGATAAAATGCGATCCTTCTATTCAAATATATGCTCTATTTATAGGCATATGGTTACAAGGATCGAAGGGACGTATTCTTTCCCGATATTCAGTTCATCCATTCATTTCTCACATTCATCCGACGTTTCACATGTTCATTAATACTTGACGGTTCGTCCGTTCATTTATTACATTCACTCGACAGTTCATCTGTTCATCGTTTCTTAACGGTTCATCCGTTCATAATCTTCTATCAGTTCATTAAGTGGGGATTCGTTATTTATCATGTTTTCATAACCTCTGAATCAATTCCTAATCTGCTTACTCATTTGTCATGTTTTGACCTCTGCATAGAAATCAATCTATTTTCTTTCGAGTTCCTATATATTATCATGTCCATAATACCTCTGATAATATCATATACTCTAAAAACAGAAAAGATGATTTTATTATCTATCATGTCCATAATTCATCCACAAATATAAATCATTGAGCATAGAAGAAGTGTCATTTCCATTCCCATTTCACCACAAAAAGTCTATTACATTTTCTTAGACTTTTCTACAAATCATAATAGAAATATATTACAAATCTTGGATTTTTATTCTACACCACAACGATAACCTAATAGAGATCTATCTTCTTCTTTGGATCTTCTCCGTCGGACCTTCTCCGTCAGGTTCGTTGTTGGTTGCAATTCCTGACTGTCTGGTTCTCAGTCACGACCAGATCAGCAGGAATCAAACTCTGGTCTTCTCTCTCAGACGAGAGGAGAACCACAGAGTATGGCAGCCCGACGGCGTGTTGCTGCCAATACAGCTCGTGGAGGAACGGCGGCACCTCAAGCAGGTAGGAATGTATCCAGCATTGGGATACGATTCCTAGTTCTGCCGTCAAAGGAACTCTACTACCCGATTTCTCGGTAGTAGAGTTAACTCCATCATCCAACTCTCGTGTATAAAGGCTCTTCCTACCATCTAAGGAAGACCCTTCTATCTCACGAAGAGTTCTGAGTTGTCTGATTTACGCGTCAAAAGCGTATGAGCTCCCTGATGTGGGTGTCAGAAGAATATTGTCCACAACATCCACATCACCAATGCCAGTTCTGAAGAAGGTTTTCAGCCAAAATTCTGCAAGAAACAGTAAAGAAAAATCAGTCAACAGAAACTGGCCAAGCAAAGACAGATGCATTCTGTTCATTTCAGGAAGATGAATTTGTCCTTAGCAAACAAAAAATTCGATGCGTGTATATTGAACTTACCGCTGAGTTTGCTGCTAAGGATTGACAGATCCATGTCTGGTAGCGTGCACAGAGATTTGACATCAGACAACATGGCTTTCCTATTTTTTCTCATAGAAAATTCATTCTCAGAAGAGAGGAAGAAGAATGGGAAGATGAGTTTGCGTGGAGTTCATCCATCTATTTAAAGGGTCAAGTGCAGGTCTATTCTTGGAAAAGATCCGCATAAATAGCGCTCGTAAATTGTGGAATGAGTGTCACGTGTACTTCGGGAGACCGTACAACATTGGAAACAGTCAAAGAGTGCTAATTAATATTCTTCATTAAAAGGCACGCAGATCAAACACAAAAGTTGTACTTCATTCTTTAAACAGGCACTGATGGCCTTACAAAAAGACAAAAAAAGTGCAACAAAAGCGTAGAAAGTTATGTCCTATTTTCCAGAGCGGCTAAGTTTGATGCCTAACTCCTCTACGCTCTTAACTCCCAGGCGATGCAACAGAGTCTCGAGCATTTCACGCTTCTCCATAAGGCTTCGCCCATCGGAAGAAGACGAGCTATCCAATCCAAAGTAGCTCAAGAGATTCTTGGCTAACTGCGTGGAGTTGTCCTTGAGCTCGATGACGACAGGTTCGGGTTCTTTGCCCCCAAAAGTGGGGTCACCATGGGAACAAAAGCCCAACTTGCGTGCTTCCTCTTCGGCTGCTTCCTTTGGGGTCATATTTTCGAGAGATGAATGTCAAAGCTGAGAATCTCTTCCTGTTTATATAATAGATCTCGTCGACAGTTCATATTCCACCATAAATTGGACGCAATCAGTCTCGAAGAACGAAGAGTCATTATGACATTTAATAAGTTCATTTGGATGTTTTCAAAGAACTTCGAAGTCTTTTCGACTTCCAAAAAATTTTGGAGCTATCTCAGCGTGACTTTAACTCATTTCATCATCTTTATTTTCAAAGTATTTTGAAAATATTTTATCATTTTTTGAAAACTTTGAAGGAGATTTTGTAGGCCTCAAAAATGAAGTCACGCTGAGTTGATCAGAACAAGTCACGCAGAGTGATCCGAGAAGCAGCACAAAAGATACGCTAAGTTCTGCCTGTCCATCTCCTTTAGAAATCACGCAGAGACAGCTCAGCCATACGTCAGAATCATAATGACTGACAACACAGCAGTCGAGAAACGTCTCCTTGTATGCCACGTATGCACAGAACTCGAGAGATCATCGCCGTCTTTTGCGTGATTTTCGAAATCTTTCTTAGCAAGACTCACTCTTCACCAAGTTGGCGTGACTTTGGGTCTTATCTTCATTTAATGCGGCTGACAATATAATCAATGTCAGAGATTTTGTGTCAGACGAAGCGTGCCAAATCAAGACAGCTGGCGGTTTGCGTGGATTCTGAACCTTCTCCTTCCTCAAGTTTGCGTGGATTTTTGAGTTATTTTTCTCAAAGCCTGCGTGAATTCTGAAGTATTCTTCTTCAAAGCTTGCGTGGATTTCGCCTTCAACGAGTCTGCGTCAATGAAACTGCGTGAATTTTTGCCTTCAGCAAGACAGCGTGGATTTCATTTCAACTAGAGTACGTGGCAGCCATGCCACCGATCTCTCTCTCGCATGCCCAGTAACTTGCACACGACCCATGCACTAATGCCATGTGTCCAACAGTTATGGGCCACGTCCAGTAACTACTCACTAACCCTGCGTGTATTTAGAGTCTGCGTGACTTTTCAAATGCACCAGTGGTGAGGTAGTTATCTTTTCAGTTACTGTTTTGACTCTATAAATAGAGTTCTTTTTCTCATTCATTGTACAGATACATTGATATCTACTGTCAAAATTTTGAGAGCTTTTCTTCTTCGCATAGTCCAAGGGATAAAGCGATCGTCTTCTAGATCGGATTCCTACAGTTGTAATTTCCCAGAAACACAACAAATAAAAAAAATTCTTTATGGAAAACAGATATGTGGAAATCCAGATCATCGGGTTACCACATGTCCTATGAATTCGAGGTCAGGAGGACCAGTGCAACAGTTTCATGCTCTGCCAGCACCAGGGGCAGGGCAGTATCGAGGACCCGCAGTGGCAGTGAGACCATTGGCCCAGCGTCCGTTAATGTCACAAGCTCAGATGTTTCGGCAGCAGGGACCGCCGATGCAGCAACACCAGCATAGACCACCCCAGCATCACCAGGGCAGGGGCCAGCGGCAGCACCAGGCTAGGCCGCAGCATGGGAACCAGCAAGGAGGTCGAGGGCAGGCATTCACTCTGTCCTTGGAAGAGGCATTGGCATCGGAAGATGTTGTGGCAGGTAACATTCTCGTCGCCTCTTATCCCGCAGTAGCATTGTTAGATTCGGGAGCATCGCACTCATTTATATCTGCACAATTTGTAACACGGCTAGGAATGGAATTCGAGGCATTGCCAGGAAGGTTAAATATACTCACTGGTAATGGACTCGTAGAAGTTAGTAGAGTTATTCTAGCATGTAGCATTGTAGTTTGCGGGCATTCCTTACCCGCCCGGTTGATAGAATTTCCTGTTGGAAATTTCGACGTTATCTTAGGCATGGACTGGCTGAAAGACAGTCATGCGACGATAGATTATCGTAGAGGGAGTGTATCTTTTGATATCCCAGGCATAAAGAGATTCACCTTAGTCAGATCAGAGGCAACTCAACAAGAGCAGGGAGTAATAACGACAATGGAAGAAGTTCAAGTTTCGAAGGTAGTTGAAGAGTTTCTAGACGTATTTCCTGAAGAACTTCCAGGTCTGCCACCAGTTAGAGATATTGAGTTCAGCATAGAATTGGCACCTAGAACTAAACCGATATCAGATCGAGTTTACAGAATGGCGGACTCGGAGCAGGCTAAGGTATATCAACACATAGAGGAACTGAAGGAGAAGAAGTTCATCCAAGCTAGCATATCACCATGGGCAGCACCAGTAGTACTTGTAGGAAAGAAGGATGGGTCGTCCAGATTATGCATTGATTACAGGAAGCTTAACGCGGCGATAGTAAAGAACAAGTACCCATTACCCAGGATCGACGACTTGTTTGATCAGTTGAGCAAAGCTAGAGTTTTCTCCAAGATAGATCTTCGTTCAGGGTATCATCAAGTGAGGGTTCGGAAGGAGGACATTCCCAAGACAGCATTCAGGTCGAAGTATGGGCATTATGAATTCTTAGTAATGCCGTTTGGTTTGACCAATGCTCCAGCAATATTTATGGATTTGATGAACCGCATCTTTATGACATACTTAGATCAGTTTGTCGTTGTGTTTCTTGACGACATTCTCGTATACTCTGCTAGTGAAGAGGAGCATGAAGACCAACTCAGGAAAGTGTTACAGGTTCTGAGAGAGAACCAGTTGTATGCCAAGCTCAGCAAGTGTGAGTTCTGAACGAATCACATTTTATTTTTGGGTCATATCATATCAGGAGCTAGAGTAGCAGTAGATCCCAAGAAGGTAGAAGCAGTAGAGAGTTGGCCAGTACCCAAGACCGTAGCTGATGTACGGAGTTTCTTGGGATTGGCGGGTTATTACAGAAGGTTCGTGTCAGACTTTGCAAGGCTTTCAGTACCCATGACCCGCTTGACACGGAAGGATGTACCATTCGTCTGGTCGGCAGAATGCCAGACATCATTTGAGAATCTGAAGCAGAAGTTGATATCAGCGCCTATTCTTACATTGCCAGTTGGACCCGGAGGTTTTACCGTTTATTGTGATGCATCAGGTAAAGGACTTGGATGTGTCCTCATGCAGCATGGGAAGGTGATAGCATATGCATCTAGGCAACTTCGGGACCACGAGAAGAATTATCCAACTCATGATTTGGAGTTGGCGGCAGTAGTATTTGCTTTGAAGCTATGGAGGCATTACTTATATGGTGATCGAGTGGATATGTACACGGACCATAAAAGTCTGAAGTACATCTTTACTCAGAAGGAACTAAACATGAGGCAGAGGAGATGGTTGGAGTTGATCAAGGACTATGACGTGGAGCTTCAGTATCATCCAGACAAGGCTAATGTGGTAGCAGACGCTCTCAGCAGGAGAGGCGGCGCATTTATGTTAACAACACAGAGGCATATCTTAGAAGACCTTCAGGAAATGGGCACCGAGGTTGTACTTCCTAGTGATGTAGGAGTTCTGGCGAGTCTACAAGTTCAATCCAACTTGGTAGATAGGATCAAGGCAGCTCAGGCACAAGACCCAAGGATTCAGAAGCTTAGGACAGAATGTGAGTCAGGACTCAGGAAGGAGATAAGAATTCATGAAGATGGTACACTTAGGTTTGGGTCACGTCTATGTGTGCCTAGTGGAGATATCAGACAGGAGGTTATGGCAGAAGCTCACAGCTCTCAGTATTCTATTCACCCTGGAGGGACCAAGATGTACCAAGATATCAAGCAGCACTTCTGGTGGAATGGGATGAAGAGGGAGATAGCTAGATTTGTTTCCCGTTGCTTGGTATGTCAGCAAGTGAAGGCAGAACAGCAGAGGCCAGCTGGGTTATTGCAACCGCTTCCTATCCCGGAATGAAAGTGGGAACATATTACAATGGACTTTGTGACCGGTTTACCAAGATCACCAAGTGGTAAAAATGCTATTTGGGTGATAGTAGATCGGCTTACAAAGGTGGCGCACTTTCTTCCTTTTAGAGTAGGACAATCTACGGAGAAGTTGGCAGAATTGTATATGCAGCAGATAGTCAGGCAGCATGGGGTCCCAGTCAGTATTGTGTCAGACAGAGATACCCATTTTACATCACATTTTTGGAAGAGCTTACATCATAGCTTGGGTACCAAGTTAAGATTTAGCATGGCTTACTATCCACAGACGGACGGGCAATCAGAAAGAACAATTCAGACTTTAGAAGACATGTTGCGAGCTTGCACCCTAGATTTTGGAGGATCTTGGGAGAGCCACCTACACTTGGTCGAGTTCTCATACAACAACAGTTATCAAGCCAGTATCCAGATGGCGCCGTTTGAAGCACTATATGGTAAAAAGTGTAGGTCGCCACTAGCATGGGATGATATCGGGGAGAGAAAGATGTTAGGCCCGGAAATGATTGTTCAGACAGTTGAATTGGTCAAAGGAATTAGAGAGCGACTTCGAGTTGCACAGGATCGGCATCGTCATTGGGCGGACCAGCATCGTAGGCCGCTAGAGTTTTCTGTTGGGGACCACGTGTTCTTGAGGATCTCACCTACCCGTGGGGTCATTAGGTTTGGCGTTCGCGGGAAGTTGAGTCCGCGGTACGTGGGCCCATTTGTTATTCTTGAGAGGATAGGCGATGTTGCTTATCGTTTATCCCTTCCACCTTCGTTACGAGAGGTGCATGACGTATTTCATGTATCTCAGTTGCGAAGGTATGTATCGGACCCAAGCCATATCCTTGATCATTCTGAGCTGGTTGTTGGTACCAACCTGTCTTACGAGGAACAGCCTGTGTCTATTTTGGACCGAAGAGAGAAGATACTCAAGAACCGAACAATTAGCCTTGTCCGGGTTGCTTGGGGTCATCACTCTTTAGGGGAGTCAACGTGGGAACGTGAGGATGATATCCGATCACGATATCCGCACCTGTTTGACTCACAAGGTATATCTCTTTCTGTATACCTTGATTGTCTTAACTCCTCATGCTTGCCACCTTACGAGTAGAATTGCTTGGTATCGTAGAATGTTCAACATAGATATGTTACATACTATTGACATTGTAGAATGATTGCTTACTTAAATTGCTTATACCTAGAGTAGTTCAGCTCTGATGTTTCTATCCTGCTTGGATTTGAAATTCCGAGGACGGAATTTTTCTAAGGAGGGTAGAGATGTCACTTCCCATTCCCAGAATACGTATTTTTAGAATACATGTACTGTTTAAATGTAAATATTTTATATTTATCATGTATTGCTCTTTATTTAAATTCCTTTAATTTCATGTTAATTAATTTCCTGCAATTTCATTTCTGCACTTTACTTTCTGCTTTTATACTCTGCTTTAGCTTTGCTATGGGTTCGGCTCAGGTTGGTTTAATTATGTTGGTTCATCATGAACCGAAATAAACCCCCACCTACCACCACCCCTTCCATTTAAAGCCCATCTCCTTTCTCTCTCTTCATTACTTCACCATTACTCTTCTTCTTCCTCATAACTCTCCCACCAACCTAGAAGAGATAGGCAAGTGCCAACTTGCTTCTTGATGGATCCCTATTTTTATTGTTCCATCATCTTCCCTATTTGATTTTAAGTCTCTTTAGTACTTAGCATTTTCAATTTCCATGGCTTATTTGTTGTAGATCTAAGTTTGTTACATTTTTGGATTTCTTAGGTTTTGATCTAGTAAACTTTGTTATCTTCAAGTTTTGATGGTTCCATGTTGTAGAGAATTTCGTTCTACCCAATTTTGACCTATGGAAGTCCATATTTGGACTTGGGATGAAGGATTTATGAAGCTTGGAAGCAATGGCTTCCATGGTTCCCATGGTTATGTTCTCAGAAAATTCGGAGAAGAAGGACAGTCCCAGCGCATCAAATCTTTATTCCTCAGGCGCATGGATTATTTATTTCCCAATCTTGTTCCACAGCGCATGATATTTATTTTCCAATCTCATTCCTCAGGCGCATGGATTATTTATTTCTCAATCTTATTCCACAGCGCATGATATTTATTTCCCAATCTCATTCCTCAGGCGCATGGATTATTTATTTCTCAATCTTATTCCACAGCGCATGATATTTATTTCTCACAGCCGCATTCCTACAGCGCATGAGTTTATTTATTTCCCAATCATTTTCCTCAGGCGCATGATATTATTTATTTCCCAACCTTTCCCACAGCGCATGAGATTCTTTATTTCCCAAACATTTCCCACAGTACATGAGATTTATTTATTCCCCAATCATTTCCCACAGCGCATGAGATTCTTTATTTCCCAAACATTATTTATTTCCCAATATTTATTTTTCGAATTTGGCATTAATTAACATTGATTGTTATCTTGATTAATTATTGATCATGCGTTCCTAGATGGAACTAAGAGACTGGCTAGTCGTCTTATTGAAATGAATGAATGAGACACGTTCATATTAAGTATGAACTACTATAATCGATTGGCCGATCCCGAATATTGACATACAGGCACACATGCAGGCTTCAATTTATTTATTTATTTATTTTACTATAAAAGAAGCATGTGTATTTTATGGTCAAGGCATGATTGTTCCGTGGTTAGTTTGGATTGTTGCATTACGCTATGTAAGACCTACAACCTAACCGCATGGGCATCGTTGTAGAGTTGTGCATATCGTACCCCGTACTAAAGTACTCATTCCGAATTACCATGATCCACGGCATGGGATTTCACTCAACGTAGAGACTATTAAGTTAAATAAAAATAATGATTGCATGGAGAGAATGGATTTTCGAGTTCTTACATGGCAGCCCTCTTGGGACTAGTAGTGCCTGACAGGCCGGCTGGTCCCCACAGATAATGCAAACCTGCCACACGGGCATGGAGCGGTATCTGGTAATACTATTTATTGTATATTGTATATTGATGACGGGCGTCCCGCTGGGACTCGTCTAATTCATGATTGGCGCAATTGATTGATTGGATCGACTAGCCTTGTTTGTCCATAGTAAGAACTGAGAAATCTTTATTGCATAATTTCAGGATAACTTGGAGCTCACAGTAGTAAGCCGTAGGAGTTGGATGGCCGTTTAAGTTGATTTGTTTGTGTACTGTACCTACTCTGTTACCTAACTGAGATGATCAGAGCATCAGGACATGACGGGCCAACTTCTGTCCTTGTTTGGTTGGGAGGTTGGTTCGAAGTATCGTGATGTTATGTGAATCCCAGTAGCAAGCAGAGATTTATTATTATATTCTCTTATTTACTGGTTTAATGTCTCATATCGTGCTTCCTTGCGGTACTTGCTATTAGAGGTCTAACCTCTCTGGTTTTGCATGGCCAGATTTAGAGTCGGTTCCCGAGGACTCAGCTTACCTCTACCTCCAAGATGGTCAATACTAGAGGAATGATCGCAGGAGGACTCGAGTGGGTTCCTTACTTCCCCGCTCGTTTTGTTAATTACTTTACATTTTGCCGCTTGGCACCGACATGTTAGTCGGATTGTCTTGTACTTACTTTTACATAATTGTAATTAAGTCAGACTGCAGCTGATAACAATTGTGTATATGTTGCTATATCATCTGGCTATGTTTTGTAAAGCCAGATCTCAAGAACATCTTGACTAAGCGTTTGGGACGCCTTATTGCTTATTCTTAAATGTTCTCTGTTATTGCTTCTTGTTTGAATGATTGAGACAATAGATGTGAAGTGACCATAGCGAGACTTTCATGTAGTATGCACTCCATTGTCTTTTAGACAGCATTGATCGTATTATACGGTATTCATCTACCCGTAATACGTAGCTGGCTGAGTCATTCCTCCGCTCTCCAGTATTCTGGTTCTGGGGCGTGACAGTTTTGGATGTGGTCATACTCATTACACTACTCCTCCAGTCCCCAATCAGTACAGTAGTTGCAGTCAGTACTCTCCGAGAGAGTTTCGTGTTTGCATCGTGGTTTAAACTTGCAGTAAAACGATTATTAAAATAACTGTAAAACCAACACAAACTATACTTGCCTTAGGAAAATGACTGGAGAGATGAGTTGGTACCGAGGAGGAACGTCAGGTATGTCCTCGAGTTCCTACAGTTGAGAACTCGACTTAGATCCGTTGTATAACCAGGCTAAGTGTGCTAGTTGCAATCTCTAGTAGCAAGTCCTAGTCAGGTTTTAGTTGTTATTAAGCTACAGCTATCGTTTACGTCGCAAACTACGTGCGTTGATTAAATCGGTTAATTTGATTATTTGGAAATAATAACAAGAATCAATTATCTTTGGAAAACTTTGTGTTTTTTGTAATATATCTATAAAAATATAGTTTCTTCCAGTGACAAATCATGAACTAGTTATCTACTAATATTTTATCCATTTACTTAATTCTTAATTAATTACAAAATGATTACGTTCTAACTACGATTATACGTCTAATCAAAATACCACCCAAGATCAACATCCACCCAGAGAATAAAGTAAAATCTACGCTAAACAATACATGGGCACAGCTAATCATCCTAGAGTTATGGGCTTATGCCATGTACAATTCTTTTTACATCAAATAAGAGAAAATAATTTAATTACCAAATAAATGCAGTAAATAAATAACTATAATAAATAGCTTAAACATTAAATAAAATAATTTAAAATAAAGTTGGAGTCTCAGACTCGGTCCATCATCAAGTCTAGCTAATACCTCAACGTCCGGTCGGACCGGTGCGTTTGCATTTTGCTAGGGCCCACAGACCGGTACGGTCGTCGCCCGAAAATCAGTTTTAAAATTCATTTTTCGAAAACCGATTTGAAATCAAAATAAATAAAGTTTCGTAAAAATTTGGGCAGCATTTCCTCTATTTCGGGACAACCCAAAACTGGAAAATGCGCCACGAAACCTGCAATTGTTCCAACCAGAATAATAATCCCGAAAATATAATCACCGAATAATTTCCAACCAAAATAATAATCCCGAAAATATAATCACCGAATAATTTCCAACCAAAATAATAATCCCGAAAATATAATCACCGAATAATTTCCAACCGAAATAATAATCCCAACCAAAATAATAATCCCGAAAATATAATCACCGAATAATTTCCAACCAAAATAATAATCCCGAAAATATAATCACCGAATAATTTCCAACCACCAGAACCTTCCCGAAATACCCGGGATTTCCGCAATCAAACAACAACATAAAAATCTCAGCAACCACATCACAAAAATCTCGCAAACCAACCACACCAAAAGCTAACGTAGCTAACCGAATCTACTACGTAGCTAACCGGATTTCCCAAAGGGAAACCGGGGATCGATTATCATCATAGACTCTACGGGAGGGACGAACTACTGTGATTAACAGAGATTACCAAATTTCCGTTGGCGGGGAGCCGCAGGAAGAACTTGGGGAGAGCCGAAACAACGTTCGGACAACGCTGGATCGGGTGCACGGGATCGCGGATCTGGACAGCAGGGTGCGCCGCAAAGCGCTGGACCCGCGGAAGAGGGGCGTGCCGGAGAATGGCGCGGGGAGAGGAGGCCGCTGATCTGGACGGCGGGGAGAAGGCTGCGTGCGGGGACGCGGCGCCGAGCTCGAGGGTGGCGCGCCGGAAGGGCGGACCGCGGGAATCACGCGCGGGTGGCACGGGCGAGACAAACTCGGGTGGCCGGAAAGAAAATCGGCGCGGGGGAGGCCTCGGGAGAGGTTGGCCGAGGGAAAAAAATTGGGGGTTAGGGTTAGGGCTGGTTCTCCAGAGGAGATGAGAACTCAGAGAGAGGGAGTGAGGAATAGTTGAGAGAGAGGTGAGATTTTGTGTTTTTCTGAGGGAAAGAGAGAGAGATATGAGTGAAATGGTGAGAGTGTTGAGTCCTTTCTTCTGTGAAGATGATGAGATCGTGGGAAGTGTGGGGGGGTTATTATAGAGAGTGGGTGTTTACGTTGGGGAGACAAGTGGACAGGAGAGAAAGGGGGAAAAAGAATGGGTAGCAGTTTACCAAGTAGTGGGAAAGTTGCTGGTCCTTCGGGACCAGCCTAAATAAATTTTATTTTATTATTTCTTTTTTTTCTTTTTCTTTTTATTATTAATAGGTAAACCGGGTCAAGGATCAGGAATGAGAAAATAGAATAAAGAATGGGCTCGGGCCTGGGTCCGAAAACAAAAATCCTTGTTGTTATAATTTTCAAAAATCATTTTTCACCCAAAAATAATTAATAATAATATTTAATAATAATAATTTTGAAAACGTTAATTAATAACACAAAAATTCTATTTAAATAAATAGCTACAAAAACAATGGGTTTCACAAGAATGGCCTCATTTTGACACGAAAAATGGCCATTCTCCATCATTTTGACATGGATAAGGCCATTCTTCATGGTTTTAGCACGAAGAATGACCATTTTTCGTGGTTTTAGCACGAAAAATGGCCATTCTTTGTGATATTACCGCGGAGAATGATCATTCTCCTGCATTAACTTTTGACTGGGAGGTCGAAACGAGATCCGGTTTGTCGCAAAATGAGCGTTTTTTCGAGGAGCCGGAGATTAACAACTTCTTCGTTAGTTAGCCTTCCGAAATTTTAGAATCGCAAAAAAAAAAGATGTTTGGACCTCCGTTTTATCAGTTTTACTGTTTGTCGACCTTTTCGAAATTTTTCGACGAGTTTTTCGAAATAAGGTTTGAAAATTTTGGAGGAGAAAACCTAGATTCGAAACTGAGCGGCGTATGGAAGAAGAGGAAGTACTGAAACATTTTTTTTAAGAGTAGTTTCGTGTGTGTTTTCAATAAATTATAAGGAAGGGCAAAAAGGTCATTCAGAATTCCCTTTATATATTTTTTGCTAATTCTGGACACGCGATGAAACGTTATTGTGCGGTGGATTTTTCATAAAACTTTTTCGTTTTTTTGACATTTCATAAATTTTCCCATATATATATATATATATATATATATATATATATATATATATATATATATATATATATATATATATAGCAAATGACCTCTAACCTAGTGGTTAAGAGCGATGCATGCGGCCCAAGTGGTCAGGAGTTCGAATCCCAGTGGGAGCGATTCCAGAAATAATTTACCAATTCCAAATATATATATATATATATATATATATATATAGATATATATATATATATATATATATATATATATATATACATGCTGTCCGAGTGGTCAGGAGTTCGATTTCCGGTGGGAATGAAAGGTTCCGCGTGAAGTCGTGCCAAAACCCTGTTCCTCCTACACTATTGGATCGGAGGGCCCAAGCTTCCGATCCGGACAATATATATATATATATATATATATATATATATATATATATATATATATATATATATATATATATATATATATATATATATACTGCCTATGAGAAAGAAAAAAAAGATTAGATACATATTTCATATTAATTGAAAAAAGTAAATGATAGTCTGTTAATTTTTTCTACTATTTTTATACATAATTATCCAAATACTCTTGTTAAGTATATTTTTGAAATGAAAATTCAAGTTTAAGTTTTAACGTTTCATATTATACTACTAAATTCATGTACATTGCACACAATTTTTTTTTTTCATTTCTTTTAATTGTTGAAAAATAGTTTAAACATTTAAATATGTTTAAATTAAAATTTGTTATTCATATGTTTATATTTTAATTGTATAGTAGTATAGATTACTCTTGCAAAATATTTTATTAAAAATGTTAATTTGCTGTTTTATGTTGGTTCGATCTCTTAATACCATATAGATGTTATTTGAAAGATCATTTATTAGGTTTAGCGATTGCTTCCGCTTTAAATCATTAGGGCTAATTGACATTTAGGTCTTGGTTTATATATTAGTTTATAGTTTAAATTTTGACATGTCCAATTAAAAAGTTAAGACTGATTTTTTATTTCTTTGTTTCATTTTTCTCATTAACAATGTAAACTTTGTGATTGTACTTATTTGTCTCGTTCTATTAGAAGAAAAGCAAACGCAAAACAACGAAAAATTGTACGGTAAGCATTAAAGTTTTAACTTATTGTATAGAAGGAACGAAGTTTTCCAAAATTATATAGAGAGAAATGTCACGTCCTATTTTAGGGCGTTTAAATTTTTACGTCCTTTATTTTGGCGTTAAAAATAAAATCATTAGTTTAGAGAATGAAGTGATTGGAATTGGATTAAGAATAAATTAATTGGGTTAAGAATGAATTAATTGGTTAATGTACGTATGTTTGGTAGCTAGGGGTGAGCAACGGTTCGGTTCAAACCGAACCAAATTTGTGAAAACCGAAATAATAGAAAACCATATTTATAAAAATCGAAAACTAAACCGTTCTATGTAAAATGGAACCAAACCGAACCGAATTAAAATGGTTCTCTGTTCTTTGTTAGTCCTATCTATAGAGCACATATGAAAATTGTAACAGATTCTTTCCTTTCCTTGGGCCATTGGCCATCAGCCGGGAGTTTCGGGTCAGGGTTCCAAACTCAATGGTTGCAACTAAACACGAGGGTTGCGCTCGTTGTGGGACTTAACCCAACACCTTACGGCACGAGCTGACGACAGCCATGCACCACCTGTGTCCGCGTTCCCGAAGGCACCCCTCTCTTTCAAAAGGATTCACGGCATGCCGAATCTTCTACTGGTACATGGACAACAGTGTGGACTGATGGACTTACCAGTCTTGATCGTTACAAAGGACGATGCTACCACACCGAGGCCGTTGTTGGGGAGGAAAATCAATATATTGCTTATGTAGCTTATCCTTTAGACCTTTTTGAAGAAGGTTCTGTTACTAATATGTTTACTTCCATTGTGAGGTGTCCGTTTGAAAATCGTCCACCCTGCGCCCACCCCTCGAGTATATGATTCAACAGGAATCGCACAAGGGTAGGTTGATAGAAACATCTGGTAAAATACCCACCAGTACCCGTAACCAAAACTAAAATTAAACATTTCTTCAAAGTTCAATCAACAAAACCATTAATAGATAGGACTGAAGTAGAATTGTTACTTGTGACTGTCCACAGGTTCAAAGTTCAATCAACAAAACTAAAATTAAAAATTTCTTTCGATCTTTAAAGTTTATACAGATTCTTCTCTACCTACAAAAGAAAACATACATGAAGTATCAACTGCATTTGTCATAAAGGAAGAAAGAAACTGATGCAGTTAGTAACAAGAAATGTGAATTTTTTTTTTCTAGAGAGAGAACAAATAATGAGCAGAAGATGGAAGACTAGTAGGTATATAAGGAGGCCAAGCTTCCCGGACGCCGCCTCGTGGGGAAAATCTCGGCCGGCACGATGAACGTCGTTGAGGAGGAACCAGGTTGTGGTGGTACCGAACAAATGGAGGCCATGGCGAGGAGGAACCTGGTGGTGTCGGTCGACGGCCTTCGGCGCCCCCTCTCCCTCTCACTAAGGGCCTGCTTGGATTGAGGGAGAAAAAAATAAGAGTTAAGTGGGGTTAAATGAGAAGGAGTAGAGTCAATAAATAGAACTTTCTTAGGATTGGAGGCAGCGTGTTTAATAACTCTATCTTGGATAGGAGGTTTTTAGTAAGTGGAGGATTAAAAAAAATATGATAGTTACAAAAATAGCTTTATTACATATGTCATAATATTATATTTGATTGAAATTTTGATTAGAACTTGTCAAAATATCTTCACAAATTAGGAAGGTACGGAACAACATGTTGAAAACAAAAAATCATGATATTTTATTGAACAAATAAGAGATATTTATGACTTTTTAAACAAAATCCCTCAACTCCATTCAACTCCTCCATCCATCCAAACTTCAACTCCAGACAGAAGATAAGTTTCTCCTCGCCCGCGTCCAATTCTATTTTAATTGTTTATCCAAAAATATTTTAATTGTTTATTCAAAAAATTGAAAGAAAAAAAAAGGCCGTCCTACTTTTGGGCGCAAAAAAAAAATACGCCCTATAATTGGGGTCAAATTTCATTTTCATTGTTTATGCAAAATGTGGCACGATTAAGAAAGTTTGTTATCTTAATTAATCCAATTTAATGTTTTAACGTCTGAATTTAGGATGTTTATTTTTTTACGTCCTATTTTTAGGACGGGACAATGTTTTCATTGTAATTTCTCCGTACTTAGTTTCTTTTGCTCAATTTTTTGAAACTTTTAATGCTTTTGATGAAATTTTTCGACAAAACAATCCATGCCAAACTAGGTTTATAGGCTAACTCCATGCCAAACTAGGTTTATAGGCTAACTATGCAGATTGTGATTCCAGGTCAGTAGATTAGCTCACTAGGTTCCAAGATTCTAGCCCCTAGATTTTGTTTACTTGTTTTTATCTAAAATGCTATGTAGCGAGGAAACTGTAGCTTCACCATAAAACTTTTTTTAATATATCATTGTATATATTTACTAACTAAAATTATTTATTAAAATTAATAGTGACAACTAAGTAATTATTAAAATTATTTTTTGGTCGTTCTAAATAGTCTTAAAATAATACTAATATAATAGTAAATTTAAAATAATTAAAATAGTTGTTTCAAGTACGTACATATCACCCTTTGACTGGCCACAAAATTTTTTTTTTCTCGGTACATATATATTTTTATTTTTATTTATTTCATAGGAGCCAGTTCACATTTCAGTCCATCCTAATCTTTCGTAGCCCGCCGTTTAGATTTCTGGCCAGGTGCATATATATACTAGTATTATATAACCGAAGGAATTGTCCAGTGGTAAATTCGAATCCTGGCCCAAATAATAAAATTGGAAATAAAGTGGATCGCAATGCTTGTATTTCAGCACCATAGCAATATTAATACAGGTCTTATGTTTTGTCTTAGTAAAACATATCAATAATGATAAGTTTACTACCAGATGTTTACAATCTTCTTACAACCTCTCTCCTCCCTCTTTACATACGAGTTCCATCCGGCCTCACCTCCCCTCTAACCTCCCTACTATATGGGTCCCACCCGACCCCACCTCTCCTCTAACCCTCTTGCTATATGGATCCCATCCGGCCCTACCTTTTTTCCCCTCCAATGAAAGCCGACAACGTGGCCAGTTGTAAAAGGATGGTAAGTATTTGGTTGTAACTGTAGCACTCCCAAAACATATATGTACTTTGTTATCAAGATAATATTATAGTAATAATTAAAGTATCTATAGAAAATGTAAAGCATATATAAAGATCCACTGATGTCAAAAGTTATATAGCTAGCTAGCTGCTAGAACACATTCATGAATGGTACAAATACCAAATATAAGCATCTTTTGTTGCCATGCTAGAATCTGGACCACAATAACTTCACAAGCGCAATCACAGGGTGATAGAGAATTTATAGATCGGTGAAGCTCATAAAATATGGACATCCCTTTTTATGTGATTGGAGAAGTTATTCCACTACAGCCATGTTTGGTAGTGCTTCCTCCCACCAATTCAAATATTTATTTTTCTATCTCCCATTTTTTTATTTTTTAAACACCGAAAAAAAATTAATTGGAATTATAATTTTTCAAATGAAATAAAATATCAAAGAATCAATTTCATTTCATTTCTTTTCTGCGAACCAAATGAGGTCGAGTCCGGAAATAATTTCTGGCAAGGAAAGGCCTGATAAAGTTTTTACCGTATTAAAAAGTTAGTCTTATTCGGATTTTCGAGTTTCATAGGAAAAAATAGAGTATATTTTTGTTCGCCCACAAAACCTCATCTGATGTATATTTTCAAGGAAAAAAAAATAGAGTATAGTTTTGTTCGTCCATCAAACCATTTCACCAAAGGATTGCGACTGTCAATTATAGCTACTTTTTTCATCATTATGAGGTGAGATAAATTAAACTAATAGAAGAAAATAATTTTAGGTTGACACGTGATCATGGCCGGCCCGGCGGACTGGGTTGTCTTATCCGGAGCTAATTTTGGTTGTCCTTTACCACTATGACATTGAGAGATATATATTTAATTTGAATATGGGTTAGACCAGTCTTAAGAAAGTCAAATGGTCTGGAGGGTTGTCCTATGGAGAACGGTTGTCCTAGTCCGAAGTCTTGTCAGGCTTACCCCAGGGCCGGCTCTGCACGTGATAATTGTTGAGTGAACCATGAATATCAAACAAGTTTTTGTCTAAAAAAGAAAAGAAGAAGCCATCAGAATCAGAAAAGCCCATTTACAAGAACGAACTACTGGGCTTCAAAAGCCCACGTCCAAGCCATCAGCTCGTTCTTTTCGGTGGAGAAGGGTTTGTGAGGGAGAGTCGGTCATTACTCAGTAGAGTAATAAAGAATGTCGTCTCTGGGAGCGTCGAAATGGATGCTGGAGATCGCCAAGTTCGCGGTGTACGTCAGCGTCCCCGTCGCTCTAACCTACGCCGTCGCCACCGACTCCAAGACCCTCCAAAAGCTCATGGGTTTCGTAAGCCACACACCCCTCTCCTTCTCTCTCTCTCTCTCTCTCTCTCTCTCTCTCTCTCCAAACCCTAAAATTAATTTCAAATCGTTCGATTCATGTAACTAAGAAAGTGTGAACTGATCAAAACCTTGTAGCGAATCGAACTTGAAATTATGTAGATATCAATAGGGTTTATGCCTAGGAGTTGGGACATCAATAGTAGCTGAAGAAGGTGGTAAAACTTGGAGTCGTGTCTGTGTCGCATCAAGTGACACTTATCCGGAAAGTACTGACACTTCAAAACACACGACGACACAACGAAATCTTTCTCGTGTCCGTGTCCGTGTCAGTGTTTCATGTCCTTGCAACGTAGATAGTCGGTAAAATTTAGTATTGACTGCCTTAGTCTGCAAATGTGCTATTAGAATGACATATCATGATTAACAGGGCCGGCCCATGGGTTTGGGTTGCCCTATCCAGAGCTAGTTTTTGTTGCCCCTATCCTTATTGTGGTCGATCCTGGAGGATCACCCGCAACCCCGATCTCTTGTGGGGTCACGGTGAGCCTGGGAGTTGCTCCAAGCAGAGGGGGTTGCCCAAGCCCGAAGTCTTGTCTTGCTTACCCCTGGGCTAGCCATGATGATTGATAAGGTTCAAGACTAAATTTGGGTCATCCTACTCTTGTTGGGAGACCATGTTTCATGGACATGTACATGTACATGGCATTGTAAATTTTGTACATGGAAACCGAAGCCAACTTGGACATGGCATTGGTTTTGGACTATTCATGTTTCATAGATGGGAGGTCAGTGTCGTCTTTCCTAAGTAGAGATAACGTATCCATGTTCATTAGGTCTCTATTTCTGATGCTCGACTTCCATCCAGCTTGCACCTTCTGTAGAGAGGATCGGTATATGATAGATAGCTGATAGAAGATCATAATCCTTGTCACGTCCCGATCTTGTAGAATCGATAGTCGTCCTCCGGATCTGATGTCGTGCGAGCCTAAGTTGTACTCGCACAAGCCAGTGTCGTAAGGTTACCCAAAACACAAAACAAAAGAGTACACAACTACACATAGAATTTGAACACTTGTATAGAAGGAAACTTTTGCTTTATTGATAATGAACATCATATTACAAAATTCGATTACAAAGAGTATCGCGCAGGCTTACATACTTGACTCAAAATGAACGCTGATGAGATAGTCGTTCCATACATTACATCCCTTTTATACAACCAAAAAATATTCAGAACACCTACCATAGGGGAGAGCTGAGCCGTCTTCGTTAGACTAATGCGGGGGTCTTTAAAAATGATTGATCAAGTCTTCGGCACACGAGCGTCGTCTTCAGTTAGCTGGCACGTCCTTTCTGGTTTGCAATACCTATAGAGAGCAAGGATCATTACATTGCCATGTACTCTACTGGTGAGTGACTAATTATTGTTCCACGCTCTCATTTGTTCAAGAAGTTATGTTTCAGCATTCAATATATTTAGTGATCTTTCTAGCCATCCTAGTAAATTGCATGTATACATTTGATAGACATAATAACATAAAATACATTACAACTTATCTGCGACATAGTCTGCCGCTGCAGTATAAAGCTTACCATGTTCCTTCCCTGTTCAACCAGATATCATTAACTCAAATAGTATGTATACGTGAAGGTCACTGACACCACAAGCCATCCTAAACTATAGCTTGGTTTAGACGACGACCCTTTCAGCGCGAGTAGCGAGCCCCGCTGAAAGCTTCTAAATAACCCGTGCTTTTAACCAGCACAAATATCTTGCTTTCCTCCTAGGTCAAATCGATTCCCCCATACCGGATTGCCGTTCGAGGAAGTCAAGCCTTGTGCACAAGTTGTCCATGACCGTGCAAGACTAACTAGTTACTCAAGCATGGTCTAACATAAGAACTTAACCATTTTCATCATGTTTCGTCTTATCATTGCAACATTTATTTCCTTTCAATCATTGCTTAACACAGTTCTATAATAGGTATACATAAGTAAACATGTAGCAGAGTCATAATATAGCAGTTCTATAGCAAATGTACGTGAGAAATCGTATATCAGTTCATTAGAAATAAGCATTTGTGTCCTTGCATCATTATCTAACATTCTATTTATATTGGTATCGTCGATTGATTGGAGAACAAGAGGGTCAAAGATGAGAAGGGTCAAGCCACTCAACTTGATTGATTGAGGTAAGAGGAAGAAGGTCTGTTGCACTGCAGCACTAGACGGCGTCTACGCGATCACCTGCAATCGCATAAGCAACGGATCAACACTCTACTCTTCTCTTCTGAGTTCGATATGAAGTGCGAAGTTCGAAGAACACAGACAATAAAATCAATCGAAAACATTCACGAAAACGCATTCATAAAACCAAAGTCAAAGAAGTAAGTGCGGCAAGAAAAACAGAGCAGCGAGAGGTCTCTTCTGACTCAGCTGCAAAGTCATTTCTCGAGACGTAACCCGCTGAATGTGGGACCTGATTTCGAAAAAGCCAATTCATAACGAGAAAATGATCTTGATTCAATCTGTCCTGATCAATTGATAGCGATAATGTTCCTTAATTGCGCTCCCTGCAAACGAGGAACAGGGCACGATGTTGGAACGGAGCACTACAATCTTTGTTGCATGGAGGACGATTGGAGTGGTATACCATTGTGGGCCGTCTGATTCTATCCTACTAAGCCATCGATCAAGGCTTAATATCTATTTCAGTTTTTTTTATTAGATCTTTCTTATCGTTATTTACTGAAAAACCGGGGAATAATAATCAAGGTTGTAAAAATTGCTAGTCGGCCGCTAGTCGGTTTGTGGGGACTACGAATTAATCGGACTACTCGAGGACTAGTCGAGGACTAGTCGGTTTAGATTTTTTAATGAATATATATATATATATATATATATATATATATATATATGTAATATGTTATAAAAATATTTTTAAAAATAATATGTTAATTGTTGAACTTTTAGTTATTGCAGTGCATTTTTTATTCATTATTTTGCACAAATTTCTATTTCATTAAATCTTTAAATAATATGTTAACAATTTACTATTTTGCACAGAGAGTTACAGCCGCAGTAGCAAGCAAAAACAAAAAAAAGTAACAAACAAAAATTAAAAAAAGAGCCACAACAACAGTAGCAAAGAGATAACAAAGAAAAAGTAAAAATAAAAAAAGAGTAGGCTAGTCACTTTTTTCAAAAATAGAAAAAAGGCAGCAACAAAGTAAAGAGTAGACGGCGACTGCCTTGATGAAGTCGACGGCAGCCCAGACTAGTACCAATTTAGCCAATTTTTGGACGGACTAGCCCCTAATCGAGTCGACGGTGGCCGACAAGTGACTAGTCGGGGACTAGCCCCTAGTCGAGTCGGCGACGGCCGACTAGCGACTAGTCGGGGACTAGTCGGCCGCCTAGAGGGATTATTACAACACTGATAATAATGTACTTACCGGAAGGCTTGAAGGATTATAAGATTATATGTTGAATCCACCTGCTGTCCATCGTACTACTTGACTATTATAATTGTCATTTTTTCTTGTAGGATAAATAGGGAAAAAAAGGACACAATCTTGGAAAATTACTTCTGAATAAATTAATAAATCATATGTAAGAACCATTCCATGAATGGTTCATCAAACTGAAAAATCTATGAGCTAATAAAAAAATAAGGCTTAATTGCAACTTGATACCCTCAACTATTCCTGTTTTTCAACTTAATACCCTAAACTTTTTTTTTTGTAACAATTTGATACCCGAATATTTTTTTGGACGAAAATACCCATGCTCAAACTTGAAAATTACCCCCCCCCCCCCACACACACACTCTCCCCCCCCCCCACTCCCCCACTCCGGCCACCCCATCTCCCGCTTTCGGTCACCCTCCCCCCCCCGTTACCGGCCGCCTCCCCCCTCCCGCTACCGGCCGCCTCCCCCCCCCCCCCCCTTCCCGCTTTCGTCCACCCCACCCTCCCGCGCTCCGGCCGCCCGCCCCCGCCTCTCCCCCTAGGGCTGGGGAGGAGGGGGCGGAGGGTGGACGGAAGCGGGAGGGGGGAGAAGGCGGCCGGAAGCAGGAAGGGGGGTGACCAGAAGCGGGAGAGGGGGGTGGCCGGAGGGGGGGCGGGGCGGGAGGGAGGAGGTGGCTGGAGTGGGGGAGGTGGGGGGGGGGGGGAGGGGAGAGGAAAGGGATAAGGGCATTTTCGAGATTTTTAAAAGTTTAGGTACGAAGTTGAAAAGAAATAATAGTCGAGGTATTAAGTTGTTGAGTAAAAAAGTTTAGGGTATCAAGTTGAAAAACCGAATTAGTTGAGGCTATCAAAGTGCAATTAGGCCAAAAAATAATCAAACAATCTTGAAATTTAAATTAACGAGTTTTTGACTCCCGGATATTTAGCTGATCAATTAATTTCTTATAGCGTACTCTATTTTCTTTGACAATGGAAACAAATTTATGTAACAGAACCATAAATTTTGAGGAAATGCCTTTACTGGTTCTTTCATTCTTAATGAGGCTTGAAGTTTGATAAGACTCCGATACTTTTGTGCACAACTTAATACATAGTTAGAGCTACCCCTACTTTGCCCAGTTCACATTAATTAATTTTTTAAGGCACATTTTATGCTAATGGCGACGTAAAGTTACCTCATAGTGTTATGCTACGATTTTGATAATGAATCATGGTGATGTAGATTTCAGGAGGAAGTAGAAGATGATCTCGAATCAAGATTGTGATATTGACAGTTCTCCATTCATCCTGATGGTTTCTTAAAGCCTTGGTATGCTATATGAAAATGTCAACTTTCAAAGAGTTCAAATTTCAGGAAGTAGCTATCTGGATATCTTTCCTACAAGCATCTTCAAGGTGCAGTACTAAGAGGATTAATAAATGGAATCTTGGGACAAGTAGGAGTTCGAGGGCTTCACTTTTGCTAGATGATTAGTAGACCTTCCGCTTTCCCTTCACTTTTTTGTCTCAGCCCTCATTTACTAGATATATACACATTGGCTTACATCGAGTTATAACAACTTTTTTTTGACTAATATGCTTTGTTCCATGGATACTTCAATAGATGTGTCATAACGTATTAGGTCATACCAAATACTTAAAAGGGAAATGATGTATTTTATCCTTCATAAAGTATCCTAGAATCGAAAGCGCTACTTACTGTATTTGAGGCGTATCAATGAGTTAAAGGAGAATAGAAATATCATGATTACTGGTGTGAAGATGAAATAGTGCTTGGAAGATGTGAAGTACAAATTCATTTTTATCATAATTTTTCTTTTCTATTAAACATAAACTTCTTCCTCTCTTTTGTGATGAATCAACTCTTAGCATCACTATTTTTATCCGTAATAATTAAAAATATATTTGTATTCTTAAACCTCTCACTTGTAATGTTTGTCTCTACGTCGATGCTACATGGACCGCGGTTTCTGACCGCGGTCCTGGCCCGCAGCCACGCGTCGGCCCTCCGAGGGGGGTTCCGAATTTTCTGGGCGTGGGCTCCGTGTAGTGCGCGGGGGGGGGGGGGGGGGGGGGGGGGGGGGGGGGCGAATGGGGGGTGGACACGTCGGCGCGGGCACAGCCGCGGTCCACCCCTCGACGGGCCATTTAGCATTTTCGTTGTTTCTATTTTAGATGTATCGTCTGCCGTAGCGTTATTTAGTATCATTTTCTCATTTAGTATGTATCTTTATGTAGTATTGTATACCCTGTTGTGTCATATCCTAGTTTTTCAAAACGACCGTGTAGGCTTATCTGTATCAAGTTATCTTAACACAGCATCTGTATCCATGCCATATAAATCAAAATTGTTACTATATAGATTTTTCAGACTAAATTTAGTCCTTGATTTTATGTTTAATTCTTGGAAAAACAATCCCAAAGTAAGTTCTTTGGGAAGTTTAGGGCTTGTTTGGTTATACGTTATAACTCAGTTTTTTGAATTATAACTAAAAAATGAGACAAATCAATGTTTGGCTGCCTCCGCTTAGAACTAAGCTTTTTGAAAATTTAATCCAAGACCGAAGTTTTAACGTCGTTTTGCGGAAGAAGAAAAAACCTACTTTCTAAAAAAAAGTTTCTCCACTGTTTGGCGGACCCCACCCCCACCCACTCTCTGGAGTATGGTCACCTCTCTCACCACTGAAACATCCAAAAAAAAATTTCCCAAGGACCCACCCTTCCCTCCTCCAGTATCTTCCCTTGGACGACGACCGGTCACCGCCAGCTCAAGGTTAGGATTAAGGTTTGGGATGTCGACGAGGACGGGGTCACGATGAACTCTGGGAGGACGACAACATGTTTGAACTTGACGAGTACGACGCTCCAAGAAAAAAAAATTCAGAAAACATATTCGAACGGACCTTTATTTTCTCTCTCTAAATTGCATGTTCTCTAAAATATAGGGAACATGGACGAAAAAAAAAATGTAGGGTGCGTCATGTTGGACATGTATAGACACAATCCGGACTCTCCAAACACAGGGACTAACCAAAATAGGTGTTGTGTCATTGTGTCCTTACCGTGTCATGTCGTATCCGTGTCCATGCAACAAAGCTAAAATTACTACAAGGCGTTGGCAGAATTATGCATCCTCAAGTTCCATTATGTGGAAATTTTAGGTACAAGTTTTTGTAGGAAATCATTGGTTAAATTTCAGCTAGCCAATCTTGTATGGTAATATATGCCTTTCAGATTCGAGTAGTACTTAGTTTTCTGTGTTTTGTTCATAGAAAGATAATTTTATTCTCTATGCAGAGGTCTTACGTGGTATATCCTCCGGAGGGCCCCCGCCCTCCATCTCCGGAGGAACTAAGGGAAATGGCTCGAGAGATGTCTCGCAAAAATAATGCTCGTTGATTTAGTTGTGGTTTGGATTTTATGGCAGCTTGCAAACTTCATTTGCTGTTGTGCTATTTGAAACTACTGCTGGAGCTAGCATAAGTCCTTTGAGAGATGTCTTCCTCTTGGAAATTATAGCTTGAATACTTTAGTTATGTCACAGTTTATTATTCAATTTTCTGTCCTTATGTAATATGACTCTATGTTTGACACATCTGTAATCAAAATAAATGTACTTCAACAATTTCAAACGATAATGGCACTAGTGACCTGCTTTTTCCTATGTACAGCATCATGTTTGAAACCGACAAGCTCATTAAGTTGAATAAACTGCAAACTTTAACATAAGGTTAATTGTGCACATGACTTGGATAAATCAGGGGATCTTCCTACATAAAGCAATAATAAGCTGCACAACTGCGAACTTTTAACACAAGAACAATTGTATGTACATGAAACTAAATATATCAGGGATCTTACCATGCATACTTCTGCTAAGCCATGAATGCAATATATTTGTAGGAATGCCAATTATTCTTATCTAATCAAGAAAAACGGAGCGCAGTCTGGAATTGTGTGATGGTGAGTAAAAGTGGCTATAGGACATGGGACGTTCAGAAGTTTCTGCTATAGGAAAACCTTTGTCTGGAATGATGACCTGCAGGCGAAAGAGATGTAGATGTTGGGCTCGGGTGAGACCCGAAGTTAGACGTGTCTTATTTTTACTGGGTCTATATTAAGGTTTTATTTTGAATTGAATAAAGGCAGCTAGTTGTGAAACCACCAAGGATTACAATATATTAAACCACTCTACTTGAATTCACTATACAGTCATAATACTGCTAAGACACATAAAACTATTTATCAGGATTTGGAAATAGGTGGATATATATTGTCAATGGGTCTTCCAGGACAGCTTTGACATGTGGGATTCAAAGGTGGATTCTGTTGATTTTGTGAGATGGGAGGGTATGCATTGGTTTCTCTGAGGTTCTGAGCCCTCAAGATGGTTTGCAGCTGTGGATTAGGGTTGTAGCTGTGTATGCCTTGACCAATAATGATGAAATGTAGCCATCGTCTGATAGTTTGAGGGAGGTTCACCTTGGTAGGCAACTATTTTGTGTAAGACTGATGGAAGAGTGAGAGATTATGGGGAGTTTTGTTTATTGTACTGTTCTGACTGACTCGGGTATTTCCTGGTTCTCCCTATACCCATCTGCTGGAAGTTGGTGCTAAGACCAATGGAAGAGAGTATACAACAAGGCCGTATCTATTCCTGAGTTCTAGGGTTGCATCCAACCATGACCTGGGGCTTCTTAAAACCAATATCAAGAAGTCCGAGGGACCCAAACCATTCAAGTTGAAGACGTTTTGAGATAATATGCCTAAATCTTCCAATGTGGTGAATGGAAGTTTGTGGAGTAGCGAGGTTAACTTGAGGCACCATGATATAGAAAATATTTGGATATTGGGGTTTAGAGGAAATGTTTTTACCTTTGCGGTAGAATGAGTTGTCCATCATTTTGCAAGATATGGAAAGGAGTTAAAGACGGGACAATGGGTACATTTTGAGTGAGGGAGATGAGAACATGTTGAATATGATGGTTTCTATGAAAGATGAGAAGTTGATGCATATACAATTACCCAAAGACGAGGTATTGTGACATTATTTTCTGCATTAATTCAAAGCCCAATTATCATCTGAGGCTGATGTTAACCTGCTTAAGAATTAGATCATTCGATTGAAAAATGATCCTCTGCGTAAGCAAATTATGTGGATGATCTGGAGTTGGAGGCGAAGGAAATGCCAAGGGGGTAAGGCCACAAGTCCTAGATTCCTAATAGACTTTCTCGAATATTCTGCAAGTCATACTGGAATAATGAGTATGATACCTTTAAGTGTTCAATGTCGTAAGACCGCGAAGTGAGTGGTTTTACCAAATAAATCAAGAAGTACCAACAAAGGCAAAGGTGGATTGTGTGACAATATTAGGGTAGGTTTTAAATGCTAACATCAGTTGAATATTCCCTTGGTCATATCAAATGCAGAAGGTTGCAATCTCAAATTCAAACCAGAAGATACAGTTTTCTTGATTGTGCATATGATCACTTCTGAAACTGATAGTTGATGATCTGATATTTGTTTACGTCGACGTATGTCAAAAAATGGGTAAGTAGAAGATGATATATCATAGCAGACCCAAAATATTTGGGACAAAGGCTTTGTTGTTGTTGTTTTTGTTGTGGAAAAGGATATATCATGTATTTTATTGTAAATCGGATAGAAAAATGAGGCAATTCACACCATTTCTCGTACAGAAGATGTTCTCTAGTGGAATCCGGGTAATCTGGGTTGCATACATTAAGGCCTCGATTGGTTCACGGAAAGGAAATGGATTCCCTTCTATTTTTCATAGGAATGGAAAAGTAGGATTCATGTCACATTTCATTTCCGTTGTTTGGTAAAACAAGGAAACTACCTAGGAAAGGAAAGCAAAATATAACAATGTTCCAATAATATCCTTACCTTTTAAAATAAAAATAATATTATAAAAAAACATTAATGGTAAAATAAGCAATGACATATGGTTACTTCTGTCATAACTTTTATAATAAGGCCTCGTTTGGTTCGCGGAATGGAAAGGAAAGGAAACTGATTCCTTGATATTTCCTTTCCTTTAGGAAATTATAATTCCTATAAACTTTCCTTTCCGGTGTTTGGAAAGATCGGGATTATAGCCGGAATATATCTTTAATTTTCATTAGTGTTTGGTGTTTGTAAGGAAAGAAAACAAAATCAAGTCAATTTTCCAAAAATACCCTCGTGCTAATAAAAATAATTATTACTTAGAAATATTTTTGTCTAAAAGATATTATGGATAAAAATGGTAAATAATATTATGAACATGGATATTTTGGTCAAAACTTTTTGTAATAAATGCGGAAAAGTTGGAGGGAAAGTGATTCCTTAGATAAATGGGAGGAACCACTTTCCCCCATATTTTTCTACCTCTTGGGAATCATTTTCCCTTTCCAACAACTTTCCTTTGGCTCCCAAACATAGGAAAGGAATCACTTTCCTTTCCCAAGCTCAAATTCCGGTAACCAAACGAGGCCTAAATGTTGGGAAAGGAGGAGGGAAAATCAATCCCATGGGTCTTGAGTGGAACCATATTCCCACCTATTTTTTCCCTTATCAGGAAATTGATTCCCAAGTTTGTGACTACCAAACAAAGGAAATGAACAACTTTTATTTCTTGGTTTCTTAAATCCGTAAATCCGTGAACCAAACGAGGCCCAAGGATCTAGGTTATGGATGAAGCTTTGATTTGGTCAAGTTTTCAGGGTGCCTTCCTTCAGATAAAATGTAGTCCAGATATGCAAACCGCATTATTGAAAATGAGATGGGCAGAATCTGTTTGGGATTTTAGTTTGTGTTTGGGTAGGCTGGGTCAAGTTTGCTTGGGACAGATCGATGTTTTAGAGAGTTTGGGTCAAGCTGAGTGTTGATTTGAGTCATATGATGCATTTGAGGGATACCAGTAATTGATGAAAACTAATTGGGGGTATTATCTTGAATTAAGATTTGACCAATATTTTTTATGAGCACTAATCATAACCGGGTTATTATTGAGCTTGATAGGGATGAGCTTACAAGATGCTGATCTCAATGGAGGGATGTTATTGTTGCTGTTAGGGTTCTTCGAGGACGTTCACACCATATGTACCTATATTTTTTTAGCATCAAATCCCACCACACCACCACCACCATCACCACCAAAACTAAATTAAAACAAATTAAATAACATAAATTAAAAAATTAAAAAAGGTTGAGCAAGGTGTTTGTATATATTCAAAGTGGACCTAGTCTAGCAAACCTGAGTAATCAAATGGACTCAGCCTGGTAGTTCAAGTAGATCGATTGCAGTTAGATGAAACTAGTGAATGTAAGTTCTAATAGCCTTGTTTACAAATATATAATGCACCCGAAGGTTTTATGCTTCTAGGAATGGTCCAACATGGTTGTTAGTTAGCAGGAAGACGTATAACTTGGCCTGCATCTGCACTTGTCTTAAATTCAAGATGCAATTTCCAGATCATTATAACAACATATATCAAAATCATTAACCAGATATCGACTTTGTTGTGCCAAAAGAATGGAAACTTCTAGCCAAGGAATAGGTTGGTGGACTTTCGATATGTTGGGAACGCGGTGTGATTAAAACCGGAGTAGGTCCATGAGGTGCAATATTGAACTGGTTTCATATACCTTAAAAGAGAATTTTCATGTAAGGTCTGAACAATTCTAATTATCTACACCACATGATTTCACCTCCTAACCGATGTGGGACTAAATTACCAGCTCCATTGTCATCCCTATTTGAACGCTCAACCGGAAACGAGATACAATCCAACACGATAAAAAGCCAGTGGAAATTAGAGAGAACTCATATGCAATTTAGCGTGAAAACTGAAAAGTTTTATTTTGTTTTTGTTTTTTCAGCGCGTGATTTACAAGTATACTGTCCACCGAAAGCTTATGTTTGTATGAACAGACAAACTGGTTCAATCAAGGAGTACCAGCTTGAGCTAGGCGGCCGGCAGACGAGAAATAGCAGGCAGACTGATCCAGCCTTGAAGATGACGTTCTACAATGCCACAACAAACATATATATAGAAAAGATCGAAGGTTTTTTTTTTTTGTCTCTGTGTTGTGTTTCACAGAAAGAAGAAGATTCTAAGGAGGCTTTCCGCCTCATTTTAGGAATCCACAATTTCGTCGTCTTGCGTTGGGAGCCTCGCCTTATCTTATTCTCTGCATCTTGTTCGAGAGAGCATCTCTTTTGAAACCGCAAACTACTTTTGGTTTGTTTCAAATAGCCATCTTGTCCGTTGCCAGTTTTAGAGTTTTAAGTTCTGAGGGACCTTTTTTTTTGGGTTTTTTTAGGGGCACCTCCATATTTACTAAGGGACAGCCCTTACTTAGGGGACAGCCCATTTGGTGGAGATTTTACTAGGGGGCAGTCCAAATTTTACTAGGGGGCAGCCCAACCCCCCAAACTCAAATTTTCTATTCATTTCATCATTTCCTCTCTCTCTCCTCCAAAAGAAAAAGAAGAAGAGCTCTCTCTCCCTCTCCCTAAACTCTAGAAAATTCTCTTCCACCACTCTAATCCTAATTCCTCCACCAAATTTCTTTCAAGAACACTCCCACATTCGACGAGATGACACGCAAGTCGAAGAAATCGGATTCTAGGTACGTTCTTCCCTAATTTCTTCTATAATTTTCTACATTTTATTCGAAACCCTAGAATAGTTTTAATTGTCTAAAACTTTTGATAATTTAGGTTTAGAATGTCTTTAGGGTTTATGAATGCCATTTTCGAACACGACAAACCTACAATTTCTCTTCAAACCCTAACCCTAGAAAATGACAAACTAGCGAGTCGTTTGTCTGTTGGCCGAGTACAGTAGGACTGCCAAGCATGTGGCAGTCCACATGTAAACAAGGACTGCCACAGGCCTGGCAGTCCTCTTTCAATAGAGGACTGTCAGGACTGTGGCAGTCCTTGTTTACATGTGGACTGCCACATGCTTGGCAGTCCTACTGTACTCAGTTCTGGGGGTGGGGGATAGGGGGGTAACAGTTCTATTTTAGTTTGCATTAGTTATTAATTGTACGGTCGCACAATCCAATGTTCTATAGGGGTAACAGTCCTCCGGACGCACCAAAAAGAATACGTCCCATCGCGTCAAAGCGGAAGGAACGCGCGGAACGTCCTCTTGAGCGTCCGATTACAATTTCCGAACCGGAGCGCCAAGGTCGGGCTGGGACACGGAGACCCCCACCGGTTGCACAAGCTCGGTCGAAGCAACGAGCTCGTACTCCTTCTCCTTCTTCCAGTGATGACGACGACGTGCCAATTAGCCAACTCCTGCCACCACGTCAAGCTGGTTCTGCTTCATCTGAGGAGGCCGGTCCTTCTGAGGAGGCCGGTCCTTCTGAGTCGCCTGTCCGGTCGCCAGGTTGCTCAATGTTGGCTTCTTTTGAGAACCATATTGCATATGCAATATGGAAGGACCCGGTATGTACATTACTTTTGTAAGCTAGCAGTTTAGTATATGATATCTATATGTATTTCATATGTTTTATGTTTTTATATGTTGTTTGATAGACAGAGGACATATCGTATGCTTAGGGCTGTGAGTCACGGGAAGAAAACCGTGTCTTGGCCGTTTAGAAGCTTACCGGAGGCCGTCCAGGAGAAAATCGTACCGAGCGGTTTGCATAATTTGGCTGATTATGCCTATAGGACAATGGATAGTGTCCTGATATCCGCCTTTGTGGAGAGATGGCACCCGGAGACCAACACGTTTCATCTCCCATGCGGGGAGATGACCATTACACTTGACGACGTCTACCAGATACTGGAGCTACCAGTTACCGGTCGCGTCATGACCAAAGAACATTACAGAGATGAAAAATCCAAAAAATGGTACTTGAAGATCGTCAAGTTTGTCTCAAGTAACCTTGGACTTAAGGAAACTAGTTTTACAACTCTCCCCGGCTTCAAGAAATCATATGGAATTCCTATGTCATTTTTGGTGGAGCACTTCACGAATATGGAATTGGATGAGGATGATGATGAGTTGGTCGACGCGATGGCCCGTGCTTACATGTTGTTCGTCCTAGGAACGGTGGGCATTTCGGACAAGTCTGGAACCTCGATACATGCGAGGTACATGCTCAATTTATTGTCCGTGGATGACTTCATCGATATATCGTGGGGTAGCGGTATTCTCGCCTATCTTTACCGCAAGCTCGGCATCGCATCTCGTGTCGGGACTAAGACAATTGCCGGATGCCAGACTCTGCTACATGTAAGAAAACTTTCAACGATTAATCTCGTATACTTCATTTTGTTGTTTATATTTTGTGACTATTAACTTATAAATTGAATAGGCATGGATATACGAGCACTTTCCGATGCTCAGGCGGGGTGACCAGAACCCAATCTATTTTGAACACCTTCCTAGAGTGGCTCGATGGAGGCCGGCCCAGGTGGAAACCAAAGATTGGCAAATACTGGCTTCCATTCGTGAAGTGCTTGACAATTTGGTACCAGAAGAGGTAATAAATTGGGACTAACCTTATTTTTTCATGTTAAGTTTTTTTTGCTGTTAACTGTTTTCCTACAGATATTTTGGGATCCATACCGGGATTTTCGCGAGGGAGTCGTGCCATCCAACCAGTTTCTTTATTTCATGGCATGATCACATGCTATGATATCAAGGAGCCGTACATGCCTGATCGTGTACTTCGGCAGTTCGGCTTCGTGCAAAGTGTGCCGAAGCGCACACTACAGATGTTGGAACCTCCCTGCGGGACCCAACCATTGGACTACAAATCGGCGTATTTCGACTGGGTGACCGACTTCTACTCCGAGTGGCAAAGGCACCTGCTTGGGGAAGATGAGAGTCAACCGGTCACCCAGATGGCCGACTGCAGCAAGGACTACATGCCGTACTTCCGACGGGTCGGACATCCTAAGTTGTTGAACCCTACAAACCCGGGTCCCGCGGCCGTAGTAGCTGTTGGAAATCTTCCTTCGAAAAACATCTTGTATGCTTCATTGGTGAAGATGGTGAGTTCCGCATTAGTAGTTAGTTCGAGATTTTCATGTTTGTATACTAAATTCAATTATACTTTCATTTACAGTCTAGAAGGGCGAAGGAACTGGCCAAGACACTTCGGAGCGCTTGCCAAAGTGACACTAGTGTCTTGGTCGACACTAGTACCTTGGTCGCCAACGAGCTTGAGCGCATCGACGACGAGGTTGAGTTCCCATTCATGCGTAATGCGGAGTCTCGTTCGAAGGCCCGCCATGATATGTAGTATGATTGTCTGACGTCTGATTGTATGATGTTGAATACTTGTGTTGGATATGTGTTGGATATGTGATATGTTGGATATGTGTTGGATATGTGATATGTTGGATATGTGATGTTTTTTATGTTAGATATGTGATATGTTGGATATGTGATATGTTGTGATATGTTGGATATGTGATATGTTGGATATGTGTTGGATACGTGATATATTGGATATGTTGGATATGTGTTGACACTATTTGTGTAGATATGTGATATGTTTTTCATGTTGGATATGTGATCACAGAACATTTCAAGTAGGACTGCCCTGTGTGTGGCAGTCCTAGTTGAAATGTTCTGTGATCAAATCACAGAACAATTCAAGTAGGACTGCCACACACAGGGCAGTCCTTCACAAGTGTTGGATTGCCCTGTGTGTGGCAGTCCTACTTGAAATGTTCTGTGATTTGATCACAGAACATTTTAGCTAGGACTGCCACACACAGGGCAGTCCTACTTGAAATGTTCTGTGATTTGATCACAGAACATTTTAGCTAGGACTGCCACACACAGGGCAGTCCTACTTGAAATGTTCTGTGATTTGATCACAGAACATTTTAGCTAGGACTGCCACACACAGGGCAGTCCTACACTTGTGAAGGACTGCCCTGTGTGTGGCAGTCCTACTTGAATTGTTCTGTGATTTGATCACAGAACATTTCAAGTAGGACTGCCACACACAGGGCAGTCCTTCACAAGTGTTGGACTGCCCTGTGTGTGGCAGTCCTACTTGAAATGTTCTATGATTTGATCACAGAATATTTTAGCTAGGACTGCCACACACAGGGCAGTCCTACACTTGTGAAGGACTGCCCTGTGTGTGGCAGTCCTAGTTGAATTGAAGAAAAGTAGCAAACATGTATGACAGACATGTATAACACCCAAAACACACAAAACACACATGTATAACACCCAGATAAAAGACATATAACACATGGATAAAAGTAAGAAACATATATTGGACTTCATATTTCATAGTTTAATGTATACAAAAGTGGTACTCTATAACCAAAATGCCAAAAAGTATACAAAAGTGGTCCTCCATATAACACATTGATACTCAGTCGATTTCGACGTCACAGTGGTCAGCAGGTAAGTCTCTTGGCTCCTCAAACTTCAACAACTTCTTACAATGGTCGATTTGATGATCGAAAGGTGTGGTCCAAGCTCTGGCTTCGACCGGTGCTCTTTTGTACCAAACTGTTGAAGGTGGAGGAATCGGAGAATGACCGATCATCTTTTGTATGACGAAGTGATCACCGATGTGACCTATCGTACATAGGTTAGAATGTTCGTGGTCCGACGGAGGTGCGCACATCGGAAAGAATGTTTCTCTAATACCCATCGAGAAAATTACGAGAGGTATCATGTACCTATTGGCAAATAAATAGCCGGCAGACGGGACTGACATATAGTGGTCTGTCCCGGTAACACTGTCGGTGCAAGGGATACTTAACAACAAACTTGCAACCGTTTCTTCGCTTAGGAGACGGGAGTAGAATGGAAGACGAGTCTCTAACTCCTCGTACAGCTCCTGTCTCACCCGTCTCCATCCGTCTTTGACATCATAACCAAGATGTCTTGCAAGTACATGGAATCCACAATGACCATCACCGGGGATATCGACAATAGACCAAATGTATCGGCGAAGCTCAGGTTGGAATTTATCAATATACAAACTCAGTGTTTGGCTTGCAACGGTATCTTCTCTTGGGAGGTCCATTTTCTCCATTTTTCGGCGAATGACAAGCTTGCCCTTCCGTGCGGACGGAGCTTGCTGTAAGCTTCGTTCAACATGCTCGAAGTGCGATGGATCTCTCCTAGTTGACTCCAGCCTTCTCTTCTGTGAACTAGTCAATCTTGTTTGAGGCATGCCTTTAGGATTGGAAATAACGGTCGGCTCATGCATTGTAGTAGTGACCGGACATGCAATTTCTTGTATTTTAAGCTCAATGGACTGCCGCTCCGCTGCTACTGAGGCTAACCACCTTGCGTGGAGAAGTTTCAGTTGTGGCAAAGAGAAGAAATCATCGTCCGTCTTCACCACAAGCATCATAGACAACTGCCTCCAACGTTGATCGACTGCCTCTACTGGAATAGGAATGGATTCACAGCGATATTCATTAATCTGATGTGCACAAGGGAGGCCCAGTGTATGTCGATGTACACACCCGCAAACTTGGGGATCAAACCCGACATCCTTCGACCTTTCAATCTCATCACATATTAATGTCAATGCCGTGTGTGATACCACGCGAACTAAAGCATCTAACAGTACATTCTTTTTATGCTTATGTTTGACTATATTTAAGCTCATCTCAAATGATGCCTTAATTTCATTTACCGTCCGGTCTACCATAAGATGTATAGCTTGCCAAACAGAGACAAAGTTGCCGAGAGATGATTTTAGTTGTCTCTTCACTACAGAGTGTGCTCCTTCGACATGGTTGGTAGTTGTCGTGACGTAATGCTTCACCAAATTCGTCCATGCTAAGACGAAGTATTCTTTGTGCGGTTCAAGCCATGTATCTTTGATGTATGAAATGCATGCCGGCTCCCTCGCCTCCCACTTTTCCTTGAACATGTACCATGCGGCGGCGTAACTGTCAATCGTAGAGGCTCGCCACACACAATTCCAGTCATTGGAGAATTCTTAAAAATTTTGCATGTCAATTTTACCTTCCTCCTTCTGAAACTTCAACTTACATTGGGCTTCAATATTCCGATTGACATGCCAAGTGCATAGCAATGTATCCGCTTGAGGAAAAACAATGCGAATAGCATTAATTAGGGCATACTCTCTGTCGGTCACAAGAACTGACGGCTCTGTATGACCGCTGTACAGTGTTTTCAGTTTCTCCAATGCCCATGTGTAGTTTTCAAGTTTTTCACTCTTCATGAAGCAAAATGCCACCGGGAATGTTTTCCGAGTAGAGGTGAATCCGACAATATGAAGGAGAGGCATCTTGAACTTGTTGGTCTTGTACGTGCAATCAAGGACTAACACGTCGGCAAAAGACATGGCCAGACTTGTGCAATCTGGATGAGCCCGAAAGATTGAAATTACTTCCTTACTCTGGGGGTGTGTTCTATGGAACTCAACATAATGATTATCGGCAAGCAACTTCAGCACTTCTTGCTTCTCCATGCTTGATTTGGTCCAGACAGCGTTCGAAGAAGATAGGGCGTTGTATATTAACCTCATCGTAGACAAGTTCTTCTCATCTTCATGCCGTATGACTGAATATATTTGTCTCGGTGCAACACCGGAAATGGACAAGTCTTCGGCTATCTTCTTCTCCGTAGGGTTCAACCGTCCGACATACGGATGACCCAATAGTGTCTCAGAAATCTCATGATTGTGGGTTCCATTCTTCACTTGTACTGACCACTTCCCTTCTTCTTCTTCTTTTCTAATCTGGATCGTGAATGGACAACCACATTTCCTCGTTCCAGCTTTCTTTCTTGGAACTTTATTTTGGATAACTGTGTCTTTCTTGTGCGATCTGAACACACCACCTCTTTCACAGCCAACCATCAGACTTTGTCGTCCCGGGCGATTTCGGGCCGATCTGGATATCACTAGAACCAACTTGTTTTCCCGTCCAACTTCTCGACACCATTGTACCGCATCGTCGCTTGATTGAAACGAAAGATCGGTCCAAAATAAATGCCCTACATCGATTGCAATTAGAGCATGTACCGCAACCTCGGAAGATCGCAAGTCCTACAATAGAAGTTAAAAGTCAAAACTAAACAACTACATAAAGCGTATTATTATTTATAGAGGAGTCTGTACTTGGTCACAAGTTGAGACACTTCAAGCGTATCTGTCTGCAACATATAATCCTTAGTTCTCTAAAATTTAGTTATAAATGTAATATAGTTGCTACTTGAAAGTAACATCATAATGCCCAGACACAAACGGTGGTGAACCCATAAATAATGAAATTCTTGCTTAATTTTGCTTTAACATATATCTAACATAATGAAATTCTTGCTTAATTTTACATTAAGCTTACAAGTTCTCAGTTTCAATTTTAGATATAAAAAAATGTTAACGTAGTATTATATGTTTGGTTCTGTTGCTATGTTTTCACTTTTCAACCTAGTGAGTGAAAAGTGAGAATTTAACTTTGAAAGCTTTGTAATAGTTCAATGGAAGATCATGTGTTAGCATGGGATTGGAAGATATAAACGAAGAAGTCAATTTTAACTGTAAATCCTTTCGTTGCAAGGAACATGCTTGATTACTAGGTGTTCTCTTTGATGTTTTACATATTCTCTGTTGTTCGTCACACATTTATCCTCTGGTCTTAATTTTTCTTTTTCATATTTCCTTGCCATATTTCCTTGGACACAGAGGACTGCCACAAATGTGACAGTCCCTCATATATATAGGACTGCCACAAATGTGGCAGTCCCTCACATATATAGGACTGCCACATCTCTGGCAGTCCTATATATGTGAGGGACTGCCACATTTGTGGCAGTCCTCTGTGTCAAAGTCCAATTTTTCACCCGAAGTAAAGTTCAAGTGTAGTTACCACGAGGGTTTTCGATGCGTCAAAGTGTTCTTCGGACGTTGTGGGAGGAGAGTATCCAGCATTTGATGGTCCTGGTTGTTCCATTTTCTATTTCTTTCTACATTAAATACAAAATTCATCTTTTATATGTAAAATTTAGGTTAAAACTTAAAATATTACACAAAAATAAATTCGACGACTTACAAATTAATGGGAGAAGTGATTGACATTGTATTCTACCAAAAATTTTCAACAATTTTAGGTTGGGGGACAATTTCACCTAGGTTAGGTTAATTATAGGTTTATATGAGGAGGAAAAAAAAAGAGTGGAGGAAGAAATGTAGTAGAGGGAGGAAGAAAGAGAGAGATCAAATCTAAAATCAAATTGGCTTATATAGTGTTTTTTGGGCTGCCCTCCTAGTAAAAAAAATCAATGGCAAACTTGTAATTTTTTCAAAAAAATTTTGGGTTGTCCCATAGTAGAAGTGGAGGTGCCCGTAAAAAAAACTTTTTTTTTCTTCTTTTTCTATTGCACTCACTATGAGAATTAAACTTCCCTATATAGATTCAGGAGAGTATAATGGAAAAAAAAAACCTATATAAAAAAATTTAGGATCAAAATTTTTCAATTGGACCAGACTCTAACCTGATATAAAATCCAGGATTTAAATACTAATTAGCTTATTTATTTTGGGTGCTGTTATTGATACTCCTAAAATGTTATCATGAACTCACATTTAATTTTCTATCATTCTAATTCCAAATATATTCATGTATTAAATAGGACATTAAGGCTGTGTTTGATTGGACGTTTTTTTCCATGGAAAATATTTCCACCAATTGTAGTGTTTGATAGCTTATATTTTTCATGGAATTATTTTTCAAAAAACTATCATTTTTCATATTTTCTTCTAAAATGGTGGAAAATGAAACTTGTCTAACACATGGGAAAATATCATTTTCCATGGAAAATAACTATTTTTCGTGGAAAATAATGACAATCAAACAACCAAATTAAGTTTTCCATGGAAATTTAAAATGTTATGGAATTTTTTTCCTAGGAAAATAATTCCATGGAATTAATTTCTTTTCCACGTATTTTCTACCTTGCAATCAAACACACCCTAAGTTGTGCATGCATGTAGGGAGAAGTGCATGATGACATTTTCGGAGTGCCAATAGTGTTCATACATGGACAAATTTAAAATTTGAATGTAGAAAATTAAAGAGGAGTGCATGATAACATGTTAGGAGTGCCAATAACGATATCATTTAATTTCTTACTGAGAGTATGCTTTTAGTGCAGTATGTCCAAAGTAGATCACATCAAATGCTTGTACCTTTTTTTTTTTTTCCAAATCATTCATTCTGCGGCACATTTTAGGTTTCCCATAAGGGTGAGCATTCGGTTAATCCGGTTCAAACTGAACAGAATAATCGAATTCGACCGAAAATCGAATAAGCAAAGCCGAAATTGAACCGAAATGACCCAACCGAAATAAATCTGTTCGGTTTTCGGTTTTTTTCGGTTTATTTGCACTTTTTTTAATTTTATATATATATATATATATTATATATATATATATATATATATATATATATATATATATAATCGAACGGAATCTAACGAAATCTCTTATTCGATTCGATTTTGGACCAAAATGGAATATTAAAAAAATTATTCGCATTTTGGTTTTGAACCGAAATTGGACCAATTTTTTTTTAAATCTAACGGAATCTCTTATTCGATTTGGTACCGTTCGGCACAAAATCGAATAGTGCTCACCCCTATTTTCCCATACTCAGCAATGTCTTAACTCTGAATCTTTGCCTAGCAAAAATCACTATAAGAAGTCCTTCGCTCGTTCCAAATTCTACAATGGCTTCCTCGAAACTTCTCTACTCCCTCCTCCTCCTCTATACTCTCCTCTCTTCGTCCTCCTTGCTTGCCTACTGCAGTCTCTTCACGGAGTACATAGGCGCGGAGGGCTTGGGCGTGAGGTTCTCCGACGTCCCCATCCACCCCGCCATCGACTTCCACTTCATCCTCTCCTTCGCCATCGACTACACCACCTCCCGCTCGAACCCCACCCCCACCGACGGCCGCTTCAGCGTCTTCTGGGACGCCGAAAACCTCACCGCCTCCAGCGTAGCCGACATCAAGCGGCGCCACCGCAACGTGAAGGTCGCCGTCAGCCTGGGCGGAGCCAGCGTCGGAAAGAGCAACATCGACGTCTACTTCCAGCCTTCCTCCGTCGATTCCTGGGTCGAGAATGCGGTCTCCTCGCTTACGAAGATCATCAAGGAGTACAACCTGGACGGCATCGACATCGACTACGAGCAGTTCAGAGCCGACGACGACACGTTCGCCGAGTGCATCGGGCGGCTAGTCGCGACGCTGAAGGAGGACGGAGTGGTATCGTTCGTCTCGATAGCTCCTTTTGAAAACCTCCAAGTACAGAGCCATTATCTGGCTTTCTGGAAGAAGTACGGGCATCTGGTGGACTACGTGAACTTCCAGTTCTACGCGTACGACAAGAGCACGACCGTGCCGCAGTTCTTGGAGTACTTCGAGGTCCAGAGCTCGAACTACTACGGCGGGACGGTCTTGGCTAGCTTCGCCACCGACGGGGTCAGCGGGGGGCTGGCTCCGGCGAAGGGGTTCTTCGACGCGTGCCGCGTTCTTCAGGGGCGAGGGGAGCTTCACGGCATCTTTATTTGGTCGGCGGACGACTCGAAAAAGAACGGGTTCCGTCTCGACAGCGAGTCGCAGTACTTGTTGGCGAGTGGCCCTCGGGCATGATTAGTTAGTTGCTCTACAAGTTGAGATGCCTAGCGTTACGCAGGAGACTTAGTACACGATGTGATGTATTTTTTTTGGGCTCAGTGTTTTCAATTATCACTATTTTTATAAATAAAAGAAATAATACACCTCGTTTGATCCATTCATCTTATGCTACCAAGTCCGAGTCTTATGCCCTTTTCTGGTAACTAACGGTGGTCACTCGAGTTCGTCACTAATTTTCCATGCTTTGTTGTGATGCAATTATTCAACCTTTTAACTTCTTGCATGATGTTTCATTTCTTTTTTCTTCAGCTTCAATAAGTCTTTTCTTTTTTGCCCATGGATTTGTTAGGACGTGTTTGTTAAGCTTGTGTTCACTTTTGTCCCCCTCTTATTCTCCCTCCTCTTCTTATTCTCCCTCCTTCTTGATAGGAAAAAGAAATGCTGTAGGAACTCATGAGTCCTTAATTTTTAAACTGTTGGATTCTATATATCTCATTTCTGAAAGAAAAAAAAATTCCTAATGGACCCAGGAGAAAAATAAATATATTTTTGATGTTAGTAAAATTTACGTGCCACATCCATATTTCAAGTCTTCTGTTTGAACTTATTTGAGTTCTTGTAGTCAAAAATACGGACTTGGGCTTAAGATTTGGTTGGACACGGTTAAGTGTTCCAAAAAATTTCTCTTTTTTTTTATATATTAATCCTGATACTGAACAACTCGTACGTGAAGATAAGCTTTTCTGTAAGGCTCTTTGCAAGGTCCAACCTTCTAAACTTCTTCCAAGGTCCTATAGCCTTATTTTCATCAACGATCTTGAAGATCATGATATCCACTAAAAATATTATGATGATGTTAGTAGCATGCATCTTCATCTCCTACATTTTTTTTCATCTTTAATCGTCTCGGGGTTCTTGAAAATTTTCAAGAAGAATTTTTTGAAGGCGTTGCACCGAAATATCTCTTACCATTCTCTGTCATAGTTCGATGTTTTATTTTCCAATCAAAATTTTATAACCTCAACAAGGACATTGTTGTATACTTCGCTATCGTTGCATATATTTTGAATTTTCAGCCAATTTTTTTTTCTAACACTTATTGGAAATGACACTGAAATCTATTTCCCAAAATACACGTTAATCCTTGATGAATCTATGACCACAAGGAAACCATACATCAACATCATGGTTAGTATAGAGTCAGGAAAGGATGAAAAGTATATCAGAACGGATCTATGAACATTATATATATCGAAATCTGATTCATGTGATTTTATGAATAAAAATATATTTTATATCGGTAGGGATGTAGATCTATGAATATTTTATAAACAAAATATATATGAGTAAAGATTTGGATGAGAGAGGGGAGAGGTGGAACCAGATGGGATCATATTAGCAGGAGGTAGAGTAGGTTGTAAAGATTTGGTAGTAAACTTAGCATTGTTATAATTGTATTTGTATTAGACGACATGATTTATGTAAAAAAAAAAAAAAAAAATTCAACAAGATGAAGAGAATATTTAAGTAAATTTATTTCATAACATTGTAATATTAACTATTTAGATATTTTGCATGGGAATATGAAGTTTACATTTGCTGCAATATATTTAGATTTATGATTGTTTGCTTGGCAGTAAGTGGTTGATGTTGTAATTGTGTTGCAATATTTACAACAAAATGGTTTCATTACTGCAACAAAATCTGCAAAAACATGTGCAATTTTTTTTTTATAGGAATTTCGTTACAGTCAAAGTGATTGTAATACCAATTACTACAGTCTTTTGCTACAAGAGATTTGCATTTAACAACCACCAAATAGGGGTCAAAGAATGCATATGTATAATTCATTAATTCCCGGCCTTGCTCTTCTTGTGGTTCCATGTAGTACTTTTATAGACCAAAATTCTTGATAGGTTTGGTTGATGCGCACGTAGTTAATAGAGTTCCTAATACTGGTTTCAAATCGATCCTGATCCGAGTTTAAGTGAGTTTTGGACGATGATGTTTTTGAATAAAAACAACCAAATGCATTTTTTCAGACATCCTACATACATACATAGTTCCCCTCATAAAACAAACACGTACGATTAATTAAGCATACTAAATTGCTCTTAGAATTGCCGAATTCTTACATCTTCTCGTTCCGATCATATTGTGTCGAAACAAACAAACACGTACGATTAATAAGTCTAAATATGCGGGATGGATAGTCCATCATGGAAGTTCGTTTGGTGCGAAAGAGAAACATTGTATCGAAAATGGCTTAAGTTCTGAGTGGTATTTCCATGTATATTCCGATTCATATAGATAAATAGAAACTTTTGGCTTTCCGAGTCGTCTGCAGACCGAATGGAGATGCCATTGAGCTCCCCTTGCTTCTGAAGGGTCCTGCCTGCACCACTGAAACCATCAGTAGCATATCTAGCTCACCAGGATCTTGCCCCCCTATATCACTGTAACGAAGTTTCTGGCCAACTACGAAACCCAGAGTAGCATCTACGGAGGAGGGAAGATCTTGGTGAGCTTCGCCACCGGTGGACTACGAGTTGGCGTCCGACGATCAGAGAAGTCCGAAAAGAGTGGAAGCGGACTGTCTATAGCCAAAGAGTAAAAAAAAAAAAAAGACTAAATTACAACTTGATACCCTCAACTATCACTGTTTTTCAACTTGATATCCTCAACTTTTATAGGTATTAATTTGATATCCTGAAAAAAAATTGGACCAAATTGTTCCTTATCTTCTCCCCCCAACTCCCTCCCCCCCCCCCCCACCCCCTCCTTCCTGCTGTGGGTGGCAGCGGACGACGGACGCGAGCAGGCGGTGGGCGCAGGGACGCTCGGGGGCGCGGCGAGCGGGCGTGTTGGGCAGCGCGCGAGCAGGTGCGGAGCAGAGCGTGGCGGCGCACGGCGCAATGCGTGGGTGCACGCTGGGCAGGGCGCTGCAGCGCTCGGGGCAGCGCGCGCACACGAGTGGGAGCGCGGGCTCGGGGACAGGTAGGGTGGGTTGTCGGTCCGGGGGCGGGTAGTCGCCGGAGGGGGAGGGGGTGGGATGGCCGCCGGGGGAGGGGAGGGGTGGTGGAGAGAAGTAGCAACCAGGGGGCAGGATAATTTAGGAATAAAAAAAATTTGGTATTAAGTTAGAAATATAGGTTGAGATAGGATATTAAGTTAGTACCTATAAAAATTGAGGATATCAAGTTGAAAAACAGTGATAGTTGAGTGTATCAAGTTACAATTTAGCCCGAAAAAACTCTCAATATATACTTAGTAGAATCGGACGGTTTCATTTTTTATGCGGGTTCGGGTTCAGATTAAAAAGATACTATTTTGACGGTGAATATTGTGCCTAACTTAGGGCTGGATTAGGGATCTTTTGTAAGGACTTCTCTATGTCCTATTGCTGGTTGGCAAAAAAAAAACTTCATGGTAACGTTATTTGGTAACAATGTTTCATAAATAGCCAGCTCCCCCAACTGAAGTTGTTAGCTACAGTATTCACTATTATGAAATTCAATACCTTCTGGATGAAACTTACATATATACCAACTTCTTTGTCTATGAAGTAAACTATGGTTTTTCATGAAAGTTAAAAATTGACTTCATGATCCGAATCTAATAGAAGAAGTATTAATCAACAGATAAATTTACCAGCTTTCCTTTTCAAATCTTCAACTGCAGCAAGCCTGAATGCATCCCTCATGGCACCATACTCATCACCAGCTATCGTAGTTGAACACTCTTGATTTCATATTCATCAGCAATCTAATTTCCATATTGTTCGTCACGGAATCGAAACAAAAAACTCTCAAACAGGTGTGAGAAGTGAGAACAAGGGTTCAATATGCAGAAAAGAGAGTTCCATACATATATCAACAGTTAGCATTGACAAGCTACTATTAAAGATGTATATATTATTCGCAGGCCCAAGCTTAAGGGTTAGTCTGTGACAAAGAATATAGAAAGTAAGAATGACCCATTTGCAAACAGGAGCATGAATGTTAACTTTAATAAACCATATGTTTACAATTGCATGTGCAATGCTCTCCGACGCTATCGACTTGTCATCATAACTGAGTTTCTAGAGAGAATCTGAAATTGCATCGACGGGGCACAAGTAAAAATAAGGTGCCCATCCACATGGCATGTACTGTTTGGTGGAGAAGCTGAAGGCTGACCAATGACCATGTAGTCTTCGACTCTTTGCGTTCAGTCTGATCTTGCACGACTAGAGCCACCTTTGTGTGACGAACTGTAAAGAGGCAATAGGGAAAGAGAACCATGTTTCCTCCTCCCATGGCACCGCCAATATAGTAGTAAAACCAGTAGCAATGCGCCAATAGGAATTGCCCACCTGTTAAAAATAAACGAAAAGATAATATTTAACGCATCATACCAAGCTTCAATTCAGAAAAGTTAGATCTTGAATGAAATATTTTGAGATTGGTACCTATCCAAATCAAGAAGGGGGCTGTAGACTATAGTTTCCCAACTAGACACGATGAAATGCCAACCAGGATTGTAATACAGTGACTCTGCCGACCAGAACATCCTTGTATACGTCTCCAGGAAGATGAACATGATCCAAGCACCAATCTCTAACAAGATGAACTTGATAATGAACCGTCCCACTACAACCATTACAAGGGAGAAAGCCACCAACCAGTTGAAGAGTCTGTGATTGTACTCCTTGATGAAAAGACTGCGAGCCTTCCCAAGCATCTAAAATCCAAAAATATCACATTTAGATATTAATACATAACATTAGTGCCAGAAAAGAAGAAGTACTGATTCTAGTAAACATGTTCATCACAAATGGATGTTTGTAAAAGTTGTATTGGAGTTGAAATTAAGAATATGACAAGAATCCTTCTACCCAAAAAACATTTACCCACATGAATCCTTTCCGACCTCCTCTCTAAGATTCTAATATTAGCATTAGAAATCAAAGAAGTCGGAAATACATATTGACAGTGGAAATATATTCATTCAAGTAACTCAAGAGAAATTCAACCAATATTTTTATATTTGGATTGAAATATTAATGAGTGTGAGTTCATTTCTCCTTTAGTACACACCACAAATTGACTTAGTTTCACTATTGATTTGTCTCCAAGGATGGTTCACTGTTAATGCAACACACACTGTCCATGCCTGTAGCCTATTTTATAGATTGCCATATTCCGCTGGTATGGTGTTCGTATATGCATCCGTATTGGCCAAACATCGATGGGTGTTAGGGCAATGTGAGTAGCCATTTTGGTCCAAAAAGTCATATGGGCTTACCTGACATTTCTACCAACATTTTATAATAGGAGTCGTTCACTAAATATTGAAAATGAGGGACCATCTGTTACTGAAACGTTCAAAGGAACTTTGTATAGTTTGACTTATTTAGATTGTATTTATAAATACCATTATCTATCATATTTCTAAAGCAAGGACCTAAATCCAGAATCATATAAAAAACAAAGGCATCAAGAGTACATACAAGAAGTGGGAAACTGAGCATTACCTTTGACATTCTCTGCTCATAATTTATCTTTGAAGGCCCAACACACTCTTCTGCAAAACTTTGATTGCATTGAAGAAAACCAGCATTAAATTTAGCCATCGAAGGAAGTCTTAAGACTTGAAGCTGGTCCATTTTATCCTCACATTTTGTGTATAATGCCTCACACAGTTTTGATGACTGATATTCATTTGCCATACGGAAATTTTTATAAACCTGGACAAAATATCACTGTAAGGGTTTTGATAATGTTTGTTACTCCTAAAGAGGAATTCATAGTTTACAAGTGTAAGACAAAAACATATGAAGACAAAAAATCGATATTAAACGATGTTTCTGCAAGTATTTGGAGCTATCGCCAATTTTAAATCGAATATATACTTGTGAATCTATTATATAAAATCAGGAGTAAGAGAGCTGCATAGGAATATTCTTTTCACAATTCTCATTTCATGTGTTATCCCCTTTTGAAATATTCCAGAGCAAGGAAAGCATAAAGAAATATCAAACTTCCAAGTTAAATTGCTTCCGCAACGCATTTGGATACATTATCAGTGACTTCTGCTTTACGCACGCTATGAATTGCAAAGAATTGTGATAACAGGATCAGTACCTCAATGATTCAAGATCATCTCAAGTGATAAATTATACAACAGAAGGCAGTCATACCTTTTGTATTTCATCATCAAGTTTAAGAATAGACTCTCCAGCATGATGACGACCAAAATGTTGTTCATCAAAGAGCTTTCTTGCTTCGCTTTCTGATATACCATGAGCCTCCTGCAGGCTGTTCTCTTCTGCTGGTAGATGAACCTTATCCATCTTCTGGTTGTATAATTTTAGGCAACGCTCAAGAATCACCTTGTTGAAAACCTCAACAAGAGAACCTGTAGTAGGAATTTCCCCTTTGTTCAAGGCTTCAAGAATCTGAACACCATTAAGATTCAATATAAGACTAAATTAACTATAAAAAAATGTTTTAGCCTATATCAAGTGAACATGGTTTTAAGCACTAAAGGACATGGATTTTGATAGCGTTACAGAGGACATGGCCCTTGACAGAACCCAATGGAAGATGAGGATTCAAACAGCTGACCCCAAAATTTTGGGATAAAGGTTTTGTTGATAGTATATCAAGTGAACAGTTGGCGCAATTACAATATGATCTGTAGTTTAATAACTTGAATTAGAATAATTATGTGGTACTCAAAATACAGATATGAGCATGAAATTGAAGAATTCAGAGCCAAATTGAATGAAGAGGATTCAAACAGCTGAACCCAAAATCCTGGGATAAATGGTATATAAGTGAACAGTTGGTGCAATTACAATATGATCTATAGTTGAATTAGAACAGTTGGTGCAACTACAATAATTGTATGGAGCTTTCTTATGCTCCGTAGCCGATCCTTTTCTGATGGGAGAAGGCTTGGATGATTATGATGTGGTACTCAAAATACAGATATGAGCATGCAATTGAGGAATACCTGCTCCAGAAAAGTCACAAACTCCTTTCCATTAAGAGCTTTTCCCTGCACAATTTTTGGACGTATAATGGATGTGACAAGTTGTTTCAAACGTTCCCTTTTCTCCACATATGTTGGATCAAGGTCATTGTCCTTCAAATCACACAGTTTTGTCCTTTCAAGATGAGGCTGTCAAACAATTCAACCATTGTTATTGTTTTCTGTAGGTATATGGATATATGTCATAAGAAATCTGCATTCCAACGTATTGTGATATCTATAGAGGACCCGAAACAGATAGTACCACAAACAATTATATCATGGAATCAAAATACATTATGATTTAACCATTGGTCGAGTCTTGTATACTCATTTTGCTATTACCCTGGTAGTCTGAAAATTTTGCCCATTTCTAGGAAGAAAATGGTTATAGCTTCCCTGCAAAACCTTCATGTTATGTCTATAAAAATATAAATCAAAATGGCAATGTCAATTTCATAACTTCTTTATAACTAAATATGCACCCCAAAAAAAAAGTATATATCAATATTGTAGAAAAGTGACTAAATTATATCCTAATAAGTGCAATTATGAGACTCATTAGTTTGGCTGTTCTCTCCAATCATCAGCTTGGTTGTATCGCTTCTGTAAGATGTAAATTTTTTATATGAATAACAGAAGACTCCAACTTCTTCTCAGACAGTGCAGTGACAAGCGCATAGTTGCTTTTTTTGTGCTTTGTCCCAGGATCATATTAACACTACAAACATAGATACTTTTAAAATTTCTATTTCACAATTTGTCAAATAAGATTATTAATTCGCGCTCACAGCCCTTTGCTTAGTTAACTGAAATTCTCTTATTAAGAAACATGAAACAATATTAATAGACTAGAAGGGCAAATGTATGAAGAATCATTTGTTGGCAACATAAAGAAACTATCACATGCAAAAAAATCAGAAGCATCATGATTCATGTACGCTGAGTAAAGGGCAAAATCTATATACAGGGCAGCTCAAAACATATTACACATACTCATTGGGCATAATACACAAAAGTTCAAGGACTGAACTTGGGCCAAATGAAATAATATAATCAACAAGAATCATACCTGTGGTAGGCTAAATGCTGTATTATTACCACCCATCAGTGCAAGGGATTCTCTAATCTGGTTTACCTATATTAGGAAGAGAAAATGGAAATGAAAACTAAAATTCCACTAAGTTTAACAAATATAGAAGGATAAAGTTTCGTGAAACCTGATCAATATTTCTGTCTCCTGCAGTAACAAACAATGATTCAGTGTTGCATGTAATATTTGTGCATACTATAACCAAAATGGGCAGGAATCAGGTACTATATATAACTGACCATCACTGTTCGGGACAAGTTTCAGAGCTTCATCCACCATCTCTTGAACAGATTTCCCTTCTGCGCACATCATATATTACACTTTAAGTTGATTGAACAAAATCAACAATTCAACAAATTACACCAAAGAAAGTGAAGTTGAAAACAGAGATTGAGCACTTTATGCAAGAAAGAAAAGAGAATGAAAAAATATCGTTCTCACATCAAGACGAACATAGTATTCTAGGTACAGTTCAAGAGAATCAATGATTTGCAACTTGCAAGCGATTCTCTTAGGTAACTTTAAATAAAATTTTAGAACTACACGTTCGAACAACATTATTATGCACATATGTATAAAGATTGCCATCAAGGAACCTTGTCCATAGTAGGCACTTGCATGCCCTGGAAACTCAGTCCTAAGCCCTGGTTTGGTATTGCTACTGCTTTCCAAAAAGCAGGAAGAAAAGTTCTTCAAAGCAGCCTCCCCCTGCTTCCAAAGCTGCCCTAGCTAATCGAAAAATAAACAGAAACAGCTGTTGGTTACCAAACAACTGCTGCTGCTGCTGCTGCTGCTTTTCAAAAAATGAGCAGAAGCCGGTGAAATAAGCCGTACCAAACCCAGTCTAAGAGATGTCTCCAACACTGTCCAAAAAGTATCCGAAGTTTTACATTACTTTTTAAGGACACTTCTTAGACAATTTTGTGGCCATTTACCCCATAGACATGTTAAGACATCAAATAAAGATTTTAAAGGAAAATATAAAGACCTTAGATCATGTAACATGAGATCGAATAACCATGGAGGATTAACTGATGAACCTTGTCCTATATCTCAAACAGAGACAGACCAATGCACGCAACTTTTGACAATCATAAATCAATAAGTCTAGATATACATGTATTATTAATACATTTCATTCTCATAAGATTCAGAATTTGATAGTTAAATATATATGTTCTACAGGTACGCCATTGTAGTAGGCATATCCTACTTCCTGAATAAGTCACCTTATGTCTTTCTGTTGTGCCCATGTCTGTTTCATAGATGGTGAGATATATATATATATATATATATATATATATATATATATATAAAAAAAAATATATATATATATATATATATAGAGAGAGAGAGAGAGACACACAAAAATGCTCTAAAACCATCCAGGTGGTTTCATATTATGGAACCACCCTATGTTATATACACACACACACACACACACACAAAATTGCTCTAAAACCATCCAGGTGGTTTCATATTATGGAACCACCCTATGTTACATGGGGTGGATTTGGATTGGGTGGCTGAGATTAGAAGGTGTAGACCTCCACCACCTTTTAATCTAACCCACTCAATTCCAATCCAACCCATGTAACATAGGGTGGTTCCATAATATGAAATCACCCGGGTGGTTCTTGATCACTCCTATATATATATATATATATATATATATATATAGAGAGAGAGAGAGAGAGAGAGTATATATATAAGATGTTTCACACAAATACATATTAAGTTGTTAACCTCAAAGAATTATTTTTGTACAATTTTGCCATGTTATGTTGTGGGCTGAAAGAAAAAAAAAATACAAGAATACTCCCATATTTCTCTCCCCCGCGCCAATTCCCAGGACCATGAGATCTGGCCACACAAAAAACACGATGGCCCACAATGGTAAGCCCCTTCTCCTTTCATTGCAGCCAGATATGATCCAGCGCCAGACAATGAATGGCCATTTTTCTTTTTCTTAACATTTCATCAAAAATTTAAAGGCTAAGGGATAAGTGCTACAAAGATAATATTAGGGAAAAACCTACAAAGCTGCTATGTCATAACACATGTAATATCTAGTGCTGTTAAGGCCTGCACCTAGGTACATAGGGGACACGCAAATAAGACAAGACTTCATATCCCTTATAGATAGACGCCTTCAACAAGGCGTGCACGCCTCTAGGGCGTGTGGCGAATGCCTTTCAGGCTATTAAGGGGCAATAAATATGCGCCCAACTAATATATACTTCTTAAATAGGTAAGTGTTTTTGGTGAGTTATTATTACTTCTTATGGTTTATGTGCTTCTCACTTTGTGCTTTTGAAGAGTTGTTACAACCAAGGTTCCAATATCAGCCGATACTGATATGTAACGGCTGATAACAATATGTATAGGCCATAGCATATCTGTTTTGGCATGTCCGATCTGATTGTGACCACCACCGATACTTGTAGATACCAAAATTGGGACTATTTTTCTGGTCAATTTAGTTAAGAAAAATTAAAAGAAATAGAGAAGAGTAGCAAAAGTAATGTCAACAGAATGACCGATCATGTTGAATATAAATATATTATATCAATATATTGCACACTCTACAGTTTGCAGATAAAATTCCTTATCAACATACATAACCATTATCATTTGTCAAAGTTGTATAATATATACTCACAACGTTCATACATCTTAATATTATTTGACCTAAAGCTATATATTGTGAGAGTACTTTGCCTAAAAGACATTATGGATGATCAATTCAAATTTCAAAAGTGTTGAATATTATCCCATTCAAAACTAACGGGAAGTAATAAATAATATATAATGTTATGCCTAAATTTATCAAATATTTTTCGTTTTTAAAATAATTCTTTAGTTTGCTCTCTGACACCAAGAACTTTGAAACCGTCGAAACTGCCAAAATGGTCGACACCTATACTCGTAAGGGACCAAAACAGATTCTGATACGGATACGATGAACCTTGGTTACAACCTCTCAAATTTCTATTTTTTAAATGAGTTGTATGATCTCAAATTCTGGTTTTGTTGAGTTTTTCCGAGTCTTATGACTAAATAAATTCTGATTTTGGGGTCAGCAATTATGATTTTCTACATCTGTACTTTTACTTGACAAAAAATGACAAGTTTTGAGTTTTTATAATAGAATAGAACAGAGTTGTTAGCATACTTGGGTATTGCTTTTATATATATCGTATTTAATAGAATGTCACATTGCTTTGTTAGGGAGAGTGTTTTTCTTGCATCTTGTGCCTCGATACAAGAGTTGCAGTGCCTCGAGTGCGTCTTTCGCCTTTGAAAAAGGGCACTATCATATTCAGCTCTATGTCACGCACAAAAGTTTGCGCCCCACCGAGACGGATTTGCATAACTCTCCACGGACCGGGGTTATGCAGGAAGCTTCCAGAACATTCTAGAAGATGACGGAAGTCTCTAGAAGATAGTGGATCTCTCCGGAAGGCTCAAGATCGTTCTAGACGGTCCAAGATCCTTCTGGATGGCCCGAGAAGTTTCCTTTTATGTTCTTAGGGAATAAACCTGGAATATGCCGTTCCAGTTATGGTTGGAGAAATAATCCCTGAAATATTCTTACCAGAAGTTTCCATGTAAAGCTCTATGAGCCATTATAAATAAAGAGGGATGCCTCATTTGTTCCTCACCACCCAAAGTTGTAGTCTTTTCTAGTATAGTGAATTTTTAATCTTCCACTCTCTCTTTTGCTCCACAATATTTTCAATATCGTCTTAGCGATCTAGCTAAGCGTTGGGAAAAGGCTTGCACGACTCTTTGAGGAGGAAGATAGTGCGCCGCACGGGTCGAAGTGTAGCAAAAAACACTAAGTCCGTGACAAGTGGTATCAGAGCGAAGGTCGGTTGGTGCCATGTCGACATCCGAGAACGTCCAGGAGGGACCCACGTCGCCTAGGGAGGGGCACGCCAAGACCAACAAGAAGGACAAGAGCAAGGAGTCTATGGCGGAGCGTAGCCTTGTGGATCTTGTCGAGCGCGTTGGAGTCTTGGAGACGGGTTCGAAGGACATGGAGATACGCATGGGCTCCCTGGAGCAAAGCAACACGAGGCTAGAAAGGTACTTCGATGGGCTGGAGAGTGACGTCGCTTCGTCCATGGCAATCTTTCGGGAGCAATTCCAAAAGATCCGATCGGCACTTGAGGAGGAGCTCAAGGGACATCGTGCGGAGATTGAGGACTTGCGTAAGAAGGTCCAAGGCTACGAGGAGCTGAAGACCGTGGTCGAGAGTTGCGGAGAACTCAAGACCAAAGTTTTCATCTTGGAGAAGGCCGTTGCGAACGGTGGACCTTCGAGTAGGGAGACACCGAGGCGAAGGAAGATCCCTGAGCAAAAATCCTTCAGTGGGGTGCGTGATGCCAAAGAAGTTGAGAACTTCTTGTGGAACGTGGAACGTGGAACGATACTTCAAGGCGTTGCACATCAACGATGACGTCGAGAAGGTGAATATTGTTCCACTCTACTTCACAGACGATGCGATGCTGTGATGGCGTCGAAGGTGCACGAAAGCCAAGAAGGATTTGTGTTCGATAGAGACTTTGGAGGATCTCAAGAAGGAGATCAAGTCCCAGTTCTATCTAGAGAATGTGGAGTTTGCAGCGAGACGGAGCTTGCGGCAACTCAAGCATATCGGGACGATCAAGGAGTATGTCGCGGAGTTTACACGCTTGATACTCGCGACATCTAGCACGGACAAGGAGGATCGTTTGTTCTTTTTCCTCGAGGGACTCAAACCTTGGACGGCTCAAGAATTACAGCGACAGAGGGTGCAAGACTTGAACGCCGCCGTGACAGCAGCGGAGCGGCTCGTCGAGTACATATGGGACGACAACGATGCCGAGGCCAAGCCAAAGTTCACTAAGAGGAATGGTGGGGGAGAGCGGGAGGGCTCTCCTAAGGAAGATCCGTCCGAGGGAAAGAAGCACGAGAAGGCCCAACCCGAGCGAGTTGTTTCATGCTTCATATGCGGAGAGAAGCACTTTGCTCGGAATTGTCTGATGAGGTACATGCGTGTAAATGTCGTCCAAAGCGAGGAGGTGGAGGACAAAGAGTGCGAAGTGGAAGCGCACATGGGAGCGTTGCGCTTACTCAACGTCGTGAAGACCAAGTTTGCTGTGTCGAGGACTCCGAGCAGGAAGTTCATGTACATTGACCTGAGGATTAAAGAGATGAGCACACGGGCGTTGGTTGACACGGACATCACTCACAACTTCATCACGGACGTGGAGGTTCGTCGCTTAGGTCTAGCCTTGGAGGAAGATTCGGACATGATGAAGGCGGTCAATGCGGAGACGCGCCCCGGGCAGGGGGTAGCCAAGGGGGTCCGCATAGCGGTGGAAAATTGGTCGGACGTTGCCAATTTCACCGTTACATCGCTGGATGACTTCAAGATGATACTGGGCATGGATTTCCTTATCGCGGCTAAGGCGATTCCGATGCCACATTTGGGAGTTGTCGGTTTTATGGAGGAAGGCTCATCGTGCATGGTGAAAGGTGTACGAGACAAGCCTTCGAAAGGGAAAGCTAGCTCCGCTATTCAGCTCAAGAGAGGTGGCAAAAGGGATACGACATACCTAGCGGTGCTCGAGAGGAAGGAACGCTTCGAGGAAGAAGACCTTTCGTGCGAGACCAAGGGTGTTGCAAAGGGGCGTCCCGAGGAGCCACTACCGCAGAGGGAGGTGGACCGTGCTACCAGGCTGGGCTCGAGGGCAGAGAAGCATGTCGCAAGCTGCACGGAGGCAGAAGCGACGAAGCAGAGTAGCTCGCGCAAGGAGTTGCTCAAGGCTCGTGAGGGACATTCGGGTCGACAGGCTTGCAAGGGGACTCGCGTGCGCGGAGGTGTGCAGAACCATGTCCAGGCACGAGACAAGGGGGACTGGCGACTCGATAGCCCGCACGAGATCCGTCTTGTGCCGAGGAGGGCACGAACCGAGGCCAGAGTTGGTGCGGTTACCAGTTTGCTTCCGATCTTGAGGAAAAGATGGGCAAAGGGAAGCGCCGCACGAGACACACAAAGGAGGGACGATGCGCAACAATCGTGCCTACAAGAGTGGACATCGTCCCGAGACTTGTTGCACCCGTCGACGAGGGCGTCGACAAAACAGGTGGGAGAGAATGTCACGCACAAAAGTTTGCGTCCCACCGAGACGGATTTGCATAACTCTTCACGGATCGGGATTATGTGGGAAGCTTCCAGAGCATTCTAGAAGATGGCGGAAGTCTCTAGAAGATAGTGGATCTCTCCGGAAGGCCCAAGGTCGTTCTAGGCAGCCCAAGATCCTTTTGTATGGCCCGAGAAGTTTCATTTTATGTTCTTAGGGAATAAACCTGGAATATGTCGTTCCAGTTATGGTAGGAGGAATAATCCCTGGAATATTCTTTCCAGAAGTTTCCATGTAAAGCTCTATGAGCCATTATAAATAAGGGGGGAGGCCTCATTTGTTCCTCACCACCCAAAGTTGTAGTCTTTTCTAGTATAGTGAAGTTTTAATCTTCCACTCTCTCTCTCTCTTGCTCCACAATATTCTCAATATCGCCTTAGCGATCTAGCTAAGCGTTGGAGGAAGGCTTGCACGACTCTTCAAGGAGGAAGATAGTGCGCCGCACGGGTCGAAGTGTAGCCTAAAACACTAAGTTCGTGACATGACATCTAGATTCCTATTCTCGTTACTAATGCATACTATTTAATGCCATTGCGGATATATGTCAAAAGGGATTAAAAACACAAATGGGCCCCCAAAATCTCTCACGAATATTTCTTTGCCATTTTGTCAACTACGTAGAATCGCCCTTCTGACTCGACCCTCCTTCCCTGACTTGCACTGCCAGCAGTGCACCATTGTCCATGCCCTCGGCCCTTCTTCGTCAAACAGCAGGCACCATCAACATCCCTACTCATCCACTATGCAGAACCACCATCGGCCCTTTGCATCCTAACCCTTTCCATCTAAGATCACGACCGAAGCAATCCTGACCAATTTGTCATGGCCATTGCACCAGATCAGCTTTGTTGTGATATAGCTTTGCCGACTCACCATATCTAGGTATGCACACCACATCGTGGGGATGTTTGTTGTTTCTGCAATCCCTTGTAGCCTCGAAAGCTACCTGACGAGATTTTCACCACTTAAATTACAACCCAAAATCTTCCAAGATCCACACAGATACTACCTTTTGTCAGTATTTCTAGACAGAATGCTTATCACTCTCCACAATGTATCTTTCAAAATCAATGCTTATTTAGTCTGGAAACCTTAGGGATAGGCTTATCATTGACACTAAAGTCAAGCTTTAAATAACTTGTGCATCATAAAATTCATATTGTGCAGCTACCTCTGACATTAAGGAGGTCAAGCTCTACAACGGCTTCTGCATAACAACTCAATTTGTTTTTAAAAAAAAAACTCCTAGTTTTCCCATCCAGGAGAGTAGTCTTAGAGACCAAACAACTTAAGTCGTTTCCTATACGACATTTCTGGATATTCATCTTTGTTATAGATGCCGGCGGACACGTCAGTTTAGTATACAAAACCATACTGGCATAAGCTATTTTATCATTTTTGGTGTTCTTAAACGTATCGGCTGACATCTGAAGACAACATGTCGGCTGACGCCCAATTGTGATATGTCAACGACATTTCACAAAAAATGGTATAATCGGTTGACAGGTAGGGTTTTTCTAAAACCCTAACTAAAACATAATCCCCATAACTTATTCTCTCGCCTCTCCGATATGATGTCATCTCCCTCCCCTCTAACTCCCCATAAAACCCTAACCCTAACCTGACAGCCCACTACTTCTAAAGCTTTTCCCCCTCCATTTTAGGGGGTCCCCTACACCAAACGCCAACTCGAATCTTTAAGCAACTCCAAAATTGGTCCTTCTCCATGAAGCTACAAAGCCACAATGAAATTGCACCCACCTACACTCCAGTGACGCCACCATGAAGCTCCAATCCTTCCACTTCACTCAACCATAGGCACGGAACTGGAAGTTTTTTGTTATTCATTTTCATTTATGTAATCTCTTACAAAAAATTGTTTTGATTTCTGGTATTCTCTTACAAATTTTAGAGTTCTAGGTTTCTTTCACGAGTGATCACCTGCCTAATGGAACTGAAGTCAAAAATATAGCCACTTTCTGCTTCAATGGAATTGGTCCTCTAGGTTTGTAGTTACATTCTTGGTTTTGATCAGTGTGGTATCTGATCGGTATCTTCTGTGATTTTGTTGATGAAAATATTTGGTATCATCATATTTTTCTTGTATTTTAACTAGTCTTCTAGTAAAGTTTGAGGATGACAAGATTTATCATCTAAGGAGACAGAGAGAGGATATGGATGTTGAGATTCTTCTTATTGTTAGTTTTAAAACGTTTAGTACATTCTGATAAAGATTTTAGTATATATATATATATATATATATATATATATATATATATATATATATAAGTAGTAGTCTTATATGGATGTCTAACATTCTAATTTATCTCTGACATGTTCCTGACATGTGAGATTTCAAAAGCCAATCCTGACATGAACCCGTGAATCAGACATGAACCCAATATTTAATATGTTGAGCTTCATGCATTGTCACCACACTAGACCACACGATGTAACAACAATAAGCCTTGCATCCCAAAAATTTACGATCGGCTAAATGAATTCTTAACTCTCATTCTGATGTGGGCGGACTACACACGGGTACGGGCGCAGGCACGGGCGGTGATGGAGGCGTCATCACGTACACGCGTCGCAGGAGACGTGGAGGAGCTAATTGAGCCTATGTTCTATTTTAGTCATTTTCCTGTTTTAGTAAGGAAGGATTATTTTGGTCTTTCACCAATAATAACCCTTCCTTAATAAGTCATTTTCCTATTTTAGTCAGGAAGGATTATTTTGGTCTTTCACCAATAATAACCCTTCCTTAATTAAGCCTTTGTTTTTCCCTATATAAACTAGGGTTAGCCATCTTTTATTTTCCATGCTTGTATTGAGAAGAAACTCTCAAGTATCAATAAGAAGGATTTAGACTTTGTCCGTCCACCAAAGTTGGGAGTTTGTTCTTTTCTCACAAAAAGATCATTATCTTTCTCTGTTCCTCTTTTCTACAAATCTTTTGTGAATCGAATAGGTCGATTCACATCAATTGGTATCAGAGCTCTCTACGATCCATGGCGTCCGGCACAAGGAACACGATCGAGGAGAAGGTCCAGGGGCTTCGGGAGGATTTCAACATCGAGATCGAAAGTTTGAAGGCCGCAATCAAAGATCAAGCGTCCACACAGGAGGATCTCCAGACCGAGGTACGAAGCATGCGGGAGGAGATGACGTCGATTCCGGCAATGATGAAGTTGTTGCAAGACATCTCAAAGAAGGTGACCGGTGCCGGGTCGACAAGCCAAACGGGGGCGGCGGCGACACAAAACCAAGGCGGGCCGGCCATTGGTGCGGCATCGTCAGGGGTGGGGCCAGCCGGCGGACTGGCCGAGGGAGGCCGCGGGTCAGGTGGGCCCGGCGGACCAGGCAGGCCGGTGGGACCGGGCGGGTGCCCGCGCGGACCGGGCGGACCGGTCGAGCCGGGCGGGTTCGGCGGACCAGGCGGGTCCGGCGGCTGGGGCGGGTTCAGCGGGCTGAATCCGGAAGGGAGCCAGGGCCAATGGCCGTTGGCTATTGATCGCGGGCCGGGGCCGGCCGACCGACAGGGCCAGTGGCCGGGGGCCGTCGAACCCCAGGGTCACTGGTCGGTCGGCGCCGACTACATAGGCCATGGCGGGGCTCCGTCACAGACAGGGAGGGGATTAGCGCCAGCCGTCAACGAATGGGGAGAGCATGACAACCCAACAACCCCTCCTTGGGGTGCGCTACGACCGCCCATCCTCCAAGGGGGGCGGACAGGAGGGACAAAGACCGGGGGAGGCGCCCCCGGGGGTAGCAATTTCTTTGGAGAAGCGGCTCATGCTCAGGGCCAGGAGCGGTATGGAGGAGATGGGGCACCCTACGAGGCCCACCGACGAGACGCAGGTCGGTGGGGAGGAGGTCGAGTCAGAGACGACGGACATCAGGGAGATCTCAGCGCGGACCGGCGGTTGAAGAAGCTGAAGCTACCCACGTTTGAGGGTACGGGTCCGGACGAGTGGATCTTTCGAGCGGAACGCTACTTCGAAGTCATGGAGTTGACAGAGGCGGAGGTACTCAGGTGCATCGGTATCTACTTCGAGGGCCCGGCCCTGGCGTGGTATCGGTGGAGATCGGCGAGGACCCCGTTCCGTAGCTGGGAGGAGCTGACTGCATATCTCTTAGACCGATTCCAGGAGACAGCCGGGGGAGACTTCTACGAGCAGTGGTCTTCTCTGCGACAGGAGGGATCGGTCCGGGACTTTGTAGCAAAGTTCGAGATGTTGTCCGGACGTGTCAGAGGCGTGTCGGATGAGTTACAGATTGGGATGTTTATGAAGGGTTTGAAACCCTCCATACGAGCAGAGCTCCGGTTGCAGAGTCCGCAGTGCTTAGAAGATCTCCTCCGCCTGGCTCACAAGGCGGAAGAGAAATTGACGGAGGAGAAGCATGTTAAAGGCGCTTGGGGAGCATCGGGACAGCGCAGTCATACTGGCTCCATACCCCCACGACCAACAGCGGGGGCGCAGACACCAGTACCACCGAGGACTGCAGGCGGGGCGGGAGCCACCATAGTACCGGGGAGACGTCTGACAGATGCGGATATGAAGGCGCGAAGAGCAGCTGGATTGTGCTTCAGATGTGACGAGAGATTCACTCCCGGTCATCGGTGCGCGAGCAAGTTGCTGCAGATCGTGATCTTGCCCGATGAGGAGGAGGACCCGACGGAGGTGGAAACCACCCTAGCTGCTGAGACAGAGGAGGAGCCAGATCAGGTACACATGGATGTCGCGGAAGTGACCCTCAACTCCGTGGTGGGGTTTACCCCGAACCACACCATGAAGTTGGTAGGGACACTGGGGGAGCGGGGAGTGACGGTACTGATCGACAGTGGGGCCACCCACAACTTCATCTCTCAGCGATTGGTCGAGCAGCTGGGGTTAGAGCTGAGCACGGCGGAGAAGTTCACAGTATTGCTGGGCACCGGAAAGACAGAGGAGAGCAAGGGTCTATGCAAGGGGGTGTCGCTCACACTACAGGGTTATCAGCTGGCGGAGGACTTCTTACCCTTAGAGCTGGGCAGCGTCGATATCATATTGGGGGTCCAGTGGCTGAAGAAGCTCGGGGAGATGAAGGTGAACTGGAAGCTGCTACGGATGGAGTTCCGGGAGGGCGGTCAGACGGTGGTGTTGAGGGGGGATCCGACTCTCTGTTGTTCCCTAGTGGCCTTCAAGGCCATTACACGTGCTTTGCGGACAGGAGGAGAGGGGTACTTAGTGGAGTTCCAGGGGGTGTCCATCGAGGGCACGGCACAGGGTGAGACATCCATGGAGATAGAGGCAGTGTTGAAGCAGTATTCAGAGGTCTTCCAGAGTCCGCAGGGGTTACCACCGAGCCGAGGACATGAGCACGCGATAGTACTACGAGGAGAGGGGGCACCGGTGAGCGTGCGCCCCTACAGGTACCCGCATCTGCAGAAGGACGAGATAGAGCAGATGGTGCAGGAGATGCTACAGGCCGGGGTGATCCAGCCCAGTGTGAGCCCTTTTTCATCACCAGTACTTTTGGTGAAGAAGAAGGACGGGAGTTGGAGATTCTGCGTCGATTACCGGGCGCTGAATAAGGAGACGGTGGCTGACAAATTTCCCATTCCTGTAATCGACGAGCTGCTAGATGAGCTACATGGAGCGACAGTCTTCTCGAAGATTGACCTCAGAGCAGGCTACCATCAGATTCGGATGCGGCCAGAGGACGTACCGAAGACCGCCTTCAGGACGCATGAGGGGCACTACGAGTTCTTGGTCATGCCTTTTGGCTTGACCAACGCTCCATCGACCTTCCAGGCTCTGATGAACAAGGTATTTCAGCCTTACCTTCGGAGGTTCATCTTGGTCTTTTTCGACGATATCCTAGTGTACAGCAGGAGCAGGGAGGAGCACGTGGGCCACCTGGAGGTGGTATTTAGGGAGCTGTTGAAGCATCAGCTATATGCCAACCAAAAGAAGTGCAGTTTCGGTTTGGCACAGGTGGAGTATCTGGGGCACGTGGTATCCGCAGAGGGGGTGTCGGCAGACAGGACGAAGATAGCAGCAATGCTGGATTGGCCGGTGCCCACTACACTACGAGCACTGCGAGGCTTCTTGGGGTTGACGGGCTACTACAGGAAGTTCGTCAGAGGATACGGCACTATCGCACGGGCCCTCACGGAGCAGTTAAAGAAGGAAGGTTTTCACTGGGGGGAGGAAGCCACCAAAGCCTTCGAGGCCTTGAAGGTGGCTATGACAACGGCGCCAGTACTTGCTTTACCATATTTCAGCAAGGCGTTTGTGGTGGAAACGGACGCCTCAGGATATGGTCTAGGGGCAGTACTCATGCAGGAGGGGCGACCCATTGCTTACTTTAGTCATGTGCTTTCTGCTAGAGCCCGGCTAAAGTCAGTATACGAGAGGGAGTTGATGGCCATCGTACTAGCAGTGCTGAAGTGGAGGCCTTATCTAGTGGGGCGGGAGTTTGTGGTCCGGACCGACCAGAAGAGCCTCAAGTACCTACTCGAGCAGCGACACGTGACAGAGGAGCACCAGCGTTGGTTGTCCAAGTTGGTGAGCTACCAGTTCACGATCGAGTACCGACCGGGGATGGAGAACAAGGCTGCTGATGCTTTGTCGCGACGGAAGGAGGTGGTGGATTTGAGGGCTCTATCCCGACCCAGAGGACATGATTGGGAGCCGATGCTACAGGAGGCTGAGCGCGACGCGGGGTTACAGCACATCAGGCAGCAGATAGAGAGCGGCGAGAACGGTCCTGCGGGATATACGGTAGTGGGACGACGACTGCTTTATCAGGGGAGGATGGTGATACCGAGGACTTCGTCCTTCATTCCGGCATTGTTTCAGGAGTTTCATAGCTCGGTGATGGGAGGGCACTCGGGCGTTCAGCAGACCTATCAGAGGATGGCTAGGGAGGTGTTTTGGCCAGGGATGCAGCGGTGTATTGCCCGACTGGTCGCTGCTTGTGACGTTTGCCAGCGTCACAAGTACATGGCTATGGCACCTGCAGGGCTATTACAGCCACTGACTCTGCCCGAGAGAGTGTGGGAAGACGTCACCATGGACTTCATCGACGGGCTACCACGTTCAGAGGGATACACAGTGATCATGGTGGTGGTGGACAGGCTGAGTAAATATGCTCATTTTATTCCTTTGAAGCATCCTTACACAGCTATGTCTGTAGCGACGACTTTCATGAGGGAGGTGGTACGACTGCATGGGATACCAGCTTCCATAGTCTCTGATAGGGACAAGGTGTTCATGAGTATCTTTTGGAGGGAGTTGTTTAGGGTGCAGGGTACGGCCTTGAAGAGGAGCACTGCTTACCATCCTCAGACGGACGGCCAGACGGAGGTCGTCAACCGCAGCGTGGAGACTTATTTGCGGTGCTTCGCCTCTGATTCTCCCCGACAGTGGCACCGATGGTTGGCATGGGCAGAGTATTGGTACAATACGTCTTATCATTCGAGAGCGGGAACAACCCCTTTCAGGGTGTTGTACGGGCGAGATCCCCCGCCTTTGGTCCGGTTTGGCGATACTCAGACTCCGGTGGGACAGGTGGAGGAATACATGGAGGCGAGGGATGGGATTCTAGAGGAGTTGCGGAGGCATCTACTACGAGCTCAGCAGGTGATGCGAGCGCAGGCGGACAGACATCGACGGGACGTAAGCTTCCAGGTGGGAGATATAGTTTATCTCAAGCTACGTCCCTACAGGCAGAGATCGATGGCGAGGAGGCAGAATGAGAAACTGGCGGCTCGTTACTTTGGTCCATACCAAATCGAGGCCAGGATTGGGCAGGTGGCATATAGGTTGAGGCTACCGGATACGTCGGCGATTCACCCCGTTTTTCACGTATCTCAGCTGAGGAGGGCGATCGGGGATCATGCAGTAGCACACACTCTTCCTCCTACACTCACGGAGGATATGGAGGTACAGTTAGAGCCTTTGGCGGTACGGACAGTTCGGCAGGGACCGGGACAGACGAGGGAGATTCTGATTCACTGGGTCGGACTACCTGATTGTGACGCGACTTGGGAGGACTATGCGGGGTTCCAGGCGCAGTTTCCAGATTTCCACCTTGAGGACAAGGTGGCTCTTTTAGGAGGGGGTATTGATGTGGGCGGACCACACACGGGTACGGACGCAGGCACGGGCGGTGATGGAGGCGTCATCACGTACACGCGTCGCAGGAGACGTGGAGGAGCTAATTGAGCCTATGTTCTATTTTAGTCATTTTCCTGTTTTAGTAAGGAAGGATTATTTTGGTCTTTCACCAATAATAACCCTTCCTTAATAGTCATTTTTCTATTTTAGTAAGGAAGGATTATTTTGGTCTTTCACCAATAATAACCCTTCCTTAATAAGTCATTTTCCTATTTTAGTCAGGAAGGATTATTTTGGTCTTTCACCAATAATAACCCTTCCTTAATTAAGCCTTTGTTTTTCCCTATATAAACTAGGGTTAGCCATCTTTTATTTTCCATGCTTGTATTGAGAAGAAACTCTCAAGTATCAATAAGAAGGATTTAGACTTTGTCCGTCCACCAAAGTTGGGAGTTTGTTCTTTTCTCACAAAAAGATCATTATCTTTCTCTGTTTCTCTTTTCTACAAATCTTTTGTGAATCGAATAGGTCGATTCACATCACATTCAACCCTGTTAAGGGCAATTTTCTCTCTGAAATTAGCAAAAGATAACACAACTTCAATCCAAGTTCTCATAGGTCTACCCCTAGCTCTAGCAAGTCCTTTGACTAATAGCCTAACAGTCCTTACCGATGCACCTATTGGTCTCTATTGTGCATGTCCAAACCATCTCAAACTATTTTCTCTCATCCTATCCTCAATAGATGCCATCACCAACTTTCTACAAATGTCCTCATTTCTTATTCCACGTTTCGTGTACTGCTACTCATCTATCTCAACAATCTTGTATACGCTCATTTTTTGGACATGTTTCTTAAATCTGCAAAATTCAAAAGTAAAAAGTAGCGCACATGAACAAATAAAGATTAATATTAACTTGTGATTCTGTGAATGTACAAATATCATAGAAAACCTGTCCTTAATAGTAGTATTAACCTTCCATATCCAGTGGATACCAAGTAAAAGGGGGTAAAACCAACGAACTCAAAAAAAATACGAGAGGTTTGGGGGAGAGAAGTCAGCAATCAGAAATGCAATTGGCTAACATATTTTAAAGAGCTGAAGCAAAGCAGGCAGAAAGCGGATTAATTTTGTGACGATCTTTCAAGTTGATGTCAGGAATGCCCCAAACGTTACTTGTGTGGAAAGAAACATTCTGAACTTACGCAAAAAATCTCTCTGGATAAGCCACAAGAGCTTAGCCGGGTGAAAAGCAATATCCTGACCCTGCATAGAACCAACATGAAATATAATTCTGTTTATGGATTTCCGTCCAATATGTCAAACAAATGCCTTTGAGTTAATTACCTTCACTCTGTTCGCCACGGATAAAGAATAACAACGTCAATGTCTAGTCAGCACAGCATAACAAAATGAATGAAAAAATACAATCAACTACCAATGCAGACAAACCTGCCGTAGAATTCTTCTGCAATTTCCACAGCAAATGACAAGCGTGAAATATCAGCCTCACGTATCTACAACCAAGAAAGAAAATGAACATGAGATGAACTCAAAAAGGACAGATTTAGTCTAGCATATTCAAAACTTTGAAAGAAGTTACTCGGTGCCAAATAAAGGCCAACACAGTTTGCCGCCAGATAAAGAACAAACCGTCTCAGGCAGATTATATATGAGAACAGAACTCAGAACTGTCGCTAGAGCAAAGATCCTGTGGGACACATATGGTCAGTGAATAGTCACAGAAATTCAAGCAAGAGATGTATTGAAGTTTCTTACCTGTCATCGTATACGTTAGATTTTCCAACACTTTCAAATCCTTCAGTATCTATGTAAAGAACAGAGACTTTTTCTCCATCAATAACCATTTCCACCGGTGTTCCCCAAATCCATATTCCTGCAACACAGAAGTGTCTATTTATCAGTAATTTTTAACTCAAACAGCAGAAAACATGAACTTTGCGGATACTAAACAAAGGTACAAACAAACTAGTTCAGAGATAAAGAGAGTGATAATTCTGAGCTTATATACTTATAACCTTTTGTCTTGGTATCTCGCATATGACCAACACCAAAACCTGTAAATGAACATCTCCCAATAGTTTAGAAGATTCTTATTAACAACATAATACCAGGAACTCATGTATAAAAAACAATTAGCAACAAAAGGAAGCACCTTTATCACATGGAAGGGAAAGAAGTTGATTAAGAAGAAATGATTTGCCTGAGCGGTATGGACCAATTACCTGAAATGAATATCAAATAATGACAAGGAAATTGTAATAACATGTTTGATAGAATGACGCATCAAAAATTGGTGCAGTAATGTACATATAGGAAATGATCACTTAACACCATTGCATGATTATGCCAGAGATTATACTTACACCACAAACACGCATGAACCAAGATCCCATATAAATGCAAAGCATGACTAATCTAAAGAAGAGAAGAAACCTAAAAGGCATAACCGAGGTAGGAGAGTAATCACGATAAATCGATGGGCCAGGTGAGTACGTTACAAGACAAAGCTAAGCACTTAATTTATGCACCTTGGATAAAAGTTAACTCTCTAAACGGCACCACATAAATAATAAGAAGCACTATATGCTATATGCAATCATTTCATTAGGCTTAACACCGTATGTTTGCTTCAAATGCCTTTCAACAAGGTTTATGGAACTTCCGTAGGATTTCTGAAGATGGCACGACCATGACACGTTTTATGAAACAGCAGATGGTGACCTTAACTAGGTGTAAATGGTTCAAACAAGCTGTCTAAAATCGTCTCTACTTCACTAGGGGTTTCCTTCAAGCCAAACTGGGAAATGGATAAGGAAATTATTGGGTATTTAGAACTTCTGAAGAAAGCCAAGATAGAATATGCAACGAAAAAAGAAAGATGGTAAAAAATAGAAAAGATAGGTAAGACGGGGAATGCTCGGTATGGAGACGGGTGAAATCAGAAACTTTAGTCAGTGAGGACCCAGAATATAGTCCCAAAGGGGCTTTGGCAGTAAAAATCAGAGATAATTAAAAGGTTTTAAATGTGTGTCAAAAGTTTGAACTTGATCTACTACAAAGTATAACCAAACTGTTGTACCATATATGAAAAGATGTTATGAACATAATAGGAACGTATTAAAATATAAATAACAGAGGAATTTGTCATATATGAATATAGCCATCTACAAATTAAGGAAACATCAAATAAATGTCATTGATTTTTTTCATCCAATTAAACTTCATAACTAAATTAATATTAAAATTATATTCGTAGTACCACAGGTATACTCATCGGAGTCTGGCTTGCTGATATGTGTGCCAACACAAAAGCCACTATCCCATATGCAGCACATTCTGGCCCACGTCAATTAGCCAATGTCGTGTAGTGAAAGGTCAAGTTCTACGGCAGGTATGGGAAGTATTCCTCTGAAATATAATCCTTATTTGTATGTTATTTGTAGAATATGTCCAACTAGTTAGCCTCAAAAAATGTCTTATTATTCAAGTAGGTCAAGATACTAACACACACGCGAAAGGGGAAAAAAAAACTAGCAATGTTGAACCTTGGGAATTGGCCATCCAATTTCAGGTGCAATTCCCATATATCAAGATTCTTCCTTTAGGGAAATAGTGTTGTTAGAATTATTTCGACCATATAGGAATTAGGAAGCAATTAAGGTTCAACATTTGCAGCTCAGCTTGGTGAATAACATGTTATAAATGTTAAATAGCAACAAGCAACAGAGCATTCTTCCAAATTCAACTTATTGTTACAATCAAAAGAAAGGTTTGCTGGGATGTCTTGAATCCCAATTGAATCATCTGGTCCCCAAAGTCAGTTTATCAATACCAGCAAAAGGACCCTTCCGAGGTGAATCTGTGTTTTGGTGTATATTGTATTTTGTGTACCCAAAATTAAGTTGACCGTATTTTGGGGATTTCGCCTATTACTTATCCTAACTAATTTAGGGTCTTGTGGGGCAAATTAAGTTGAGTGTATTTTGGGGATTTCGCCTATTACTTATCCTAACTAATTTAGGGTCTTGTGGGGCTTATAAATAGCTATTATATGGTCTTATGTACGAGATTACCTGAAAATAGTGGAAGAATAACATTTGTTGTTGTCGTGGTTTTTCCCGATTAGGGTTTCCACGTAAAAATATGTGTATCGTCTGTGTTTGTTTCTTGTTTATCTCTCGATTATCTGTTACAAGGCTGATATCAATGTTGAGCACAAACTGATGTTTATCTTTGGGTTTTCCTACTGCTCTGTGACAGTGGCGAGAGAGGGACATAAGTGCAAGATATTTGCATGTGTGAAAACAATCTAAAGTAAGCGACATTAATACATCTAGGATAGCCATCACTATATTCTATATCGCTAACTTTCAAAAGTTCAAAACTTGAAATAGCAAAAGAAAATAAAATAAAAAACCATAAGAAAAAGAACTGAAGTGTCTAAAGTGTCATGCTAAAGATATTAGACTTGGTCATGCATAGTGCTGCTAAAGTCCACATAATATAGCCGCAACTTCTATAGCACATATATAGTAAGAGGACTCGAAGGACAAGTACAACTTACGCCAACAGCTGCTATAGGTGTTGTGATTCTTTGAATTGCCTCCAGGCCCTCTCTTGAGAGACGAAGTTTGGTATGACCAGAATCGGGCTCAACAATGGGAAACCTGTAAACATAAACAAAAGCATGCAATTGACTACTGTCACAAATGGAGCAAAGGGATTCCCGGATCAATAGTTTAAATGATAAGGCTCAACAGAAATGCAACAGCAACATCTATTTATCACTCTGATGTTTTCATATGCCTTGACAACTCCGAGGAGAAATGTGAATATCATCAAAACATGGGTCACAAGGTAGTATTATTTACAGAATGAGAGGAACTACCTCTTGTCTATAACAATTAGAAAGAAAAAGAGGACTCATCTTACCATCCCAAACATCCAATATAAGCTATTAAACCAATAAAATAAGTATCACGAATGGGCAAATAATTATAACACCATTTTGGTCATGCAGTTTAAGTTCGTGAAATCAAAGGGCACGCTCCAAGTTCGTGAATACAATAAAACGATATGATTCACCATATAGTTGCATTAATCTCTATGACATGTTAAGACAAAGAAAAGGAAAAAAAAACGTAAACTCCTTTAGGGGCTGTTTGAATGTCCGTAAATGGAAATACCGTAAAGTGGTAGCGCAATGGAAACCAGAGTCCGACTGGTTGCACTTAACTGATGTTGAGGGATTTACAAATCAGTGTTTTGAATGATGTAATTAGGATGCTCGGTTGCAACTTGGTTTACTATAGACATAAAGTTCTGTTTGGTTGGGGCTTTGTGACGTTCATGTTACAAACACGAGACATGTTTGTAACCCCGCAACAAAAACTGTTGCATATAGCAACTTCTATTATTGCAGTAATCTTTCTTTTTTTAGACAAACCATTATTCTAAACCAACAATCACTTCCATTTTATAATATTTATCACTCTGATGTTTTCATATGCCTTGACAACTCCGAGGAGAAATGTGAATATCATCAAAACATGGGTCACAAGGTAGTATTATTTACAGAATGAGAGGAACTACCTCTTGTCTATAGCAATTAGAAAGAAAAAAAGGACTCATCTTACCATCCCAAACATCCAATATAAGCTATTAAACCAATAAAATAAGTATCACGAATGGGCAAATAATTAGAACACCATTTTGGTCATGCGGTTTAAGTTCGTGAAATCAAAGGGCACGCTCCAAGTTCGTGAATACAATAAAACGATATGATTCACCATATAGTTGCATTAATCTCTATGACATGTTAAGACAAAGAAAAGAAAAAAAAAAACGTAAACTCCTTTAGGGGCTGTTTGAATGTCCGTAAATGGAAATACCGTAAAGTGGTAGCGCAATGGAAACCAGAGTCCGACTGGTTGCACTTAACTGATGTTGAGGGATTTACAAATCAGTGTTTTGAATGATGTAATTAGGATGCTCGGTTGCAACTTGGTTTACTATAGACATAAAGTTATGTTTGGTTGGGGCTTTGTGACGTTCATGTTACAAACACGACACATGTTTGTAACCCCGCAACAAAAACTGTTGCATATAGCAACTTCTATTATTGCAGTAATCTTTCATTTTTTTAGACATACCATTATTCTAAACCAACAATCACTTCCATTTTAAGCAAAGATTGCAGTTTGGCTACATGTACGAATAGCTCGATCTAGACCCACATCGCATTATAGAAGTAGATTCGGAATGAGCAATTACAAAAACGAAACTACCAAAATCAGATCAATGAGATGGAAATCTGGGGAATTTGATGAAGAGCCACTTACGCCCGGAGGAAGTCCTCCTCGCCGCAATGTCCAGATGCCAACAGCCAGCCCAAGATCAGCCAGATCGCGAAGGTCCGGCGCCGGAACTCCATCGGCCGCAACTGACGGAGAAGGAGATCAAGAAGCCAACTTTATTGCTGGGGAAGGAAGCATAAGAGAGAGAGATCTCTTGCGTGATCCAAAAAGAAGCGATCTTTGGTTTTCTTGAGCAGAGGAAGTGTTGGGATTGAAGGAAGAGGGGTTCTTTCTTTCCTTCTTCTTTCTCCGCGATTTGAACCTGCACTTGCTTGGGGTTGCACTTCTATTCCTGGTGTGTTATACTCTGGGATTTGGGGGTGGGAATGGCTTCCACCCTTAAACATAGGGCTAAAACATAGTCTGAGACACATGGGCCTTCCGGTACCCATAATTTAGGGCTATGTCCAAAAATAATTTCAACTTTTTATTTTTAATTATATAAGGATTTAAGATGTTGTAGTGAGAAATAAATACAAATTTATATTATGTTCAAATTTATAATTATGTGTACTATATGAAATTTCTTTTTCGAGTTGTACACTAATGTAGATCCAAACAAAATAAGATACTATTGTACATGTACCCTCCACTCTCCGGTCACTTTCTAGTAAATTTGTAGGTTTTCGTCCTACATTATACATGCTGTATTGCATACCTGTTTGGTCCATTGTCTCCCAATTTTTACCAAATAAATAGAAAGAATAATACGCTCCCGTGGTTCGATCAATTTTTTTACAAAGAGTCACTCTAATCTACTTCTTCTTTCTATGATCATATGTCCACTAATTTTGTTTTGTTTTTTTCCAAAAATATACATATATTGCAACTAGTTGCTTTAGTCATATTATATGGTTAATTATTTTCCACTTAGCTTCATGCATCTTACAAGTTTATGTTTTAACGAGGTGTGTCACATCACATCTGAGTTATATATATCCTAGCCTAATTTGGCATTACTCATCTGTCTTTGGTTGCCTAAATTATAATATTACAATGTGCAATTTAGACATTTATATAAACATAATAAAAATCTATAATTTCTTTCATTTACTATTGCACTAGGGTCAAACATGTCATTATTGAAGGTTGTCGCAAAATCGCTTGTGAGAATGTGTATTCCGGAGAATATGGTAAGTTTATGACTATAAATTTCAACATATTATGACAGCAATTATAACCATGTTATATTATTGGGTCAACACTAATTTTTATGTATTTTAGGATTAGTTTATGGAACAATTTATAGGATCTTTATGAATTTAGTCATATATTAGTATCTCTTTTTTATTTAGTAAACTTAGTCAAAGATAGAGAGAAACTTCTACAACTAATATACAATATTAACAAAACGAAAAAAAATTTACTAAACAATGCCTGAATAAATCCTACAAGTTATTTATGAATTAAACCTAAAATATATCAAAACTTGTGTTGACCTAATATATAACAAGGTCATGATTTACAAAACTGGAAATTGCTGACAAACCCAATTTCGGGGTAGACTTTTATGAAATGCCCACCCGCTGTATAAGTTTTATGAGATACCCAGAATTAAGTATTTTCACGTTAAATATTCCAAGATTCCCTTTTAGATGCCACCCGCTGGGAAATGCTATTTTTATAATACCGAAACTACCCCTCCGAGCGAATTGGTCATCTATATGTATTTGAATTCAAAAAACTCAGATCTGGATTGCGATTTTCGTCTTCTTCTTCTTCACGGGAAATCTGAATTCCATTGCTCTCATATTCAGCAGAGATCGCAAAAATCGTTCGTAGTTCGGTGTATTTTTTTTCAGTCGAACTCAGATCATCGCTCGTCATCATCATCACCATCATCATCATCTTCATCGTGGAGACATTTGAAGTTTTTCGACGAGGTCAATTGTGGAGAGAAGATCTTTCTTCTTATTTTTCATAAGAATTATCATCGTTTTGAAAGAAGAACGAAACTCTTTATTCATGAAAAAACTAAATTAACGTTTTAACACTGTAAATGACCATTCTCCGTGTAAACTAACACGGATAATGCCATTCTCCGTTTTATTTAAAACGGAGAATGCCGTTCTCCGTGTTTCTAACACGGAGAATGACCATTAATCTCCTGCGTTTTAACACTGGAATGACCATTCTCCGTCTTAATTAGGACGGAGAATGACCATTCTCCGTCTTAATTAAGACGGAGAATGCCATTCTCCGTTTTATTTAACACGGAGAATGGCATTCTCCGTGTTTCTAACACGGAGAATGGCATTCTCCGTGTTTCTAACACGGAGAATGGTCATTCTCCTGCGTTTTAACACTGGTATGACCATTCTCCGTGATAAATTACACGGAGAATGACATTCTCCGTGTAAATTAAGACGGAGAATGGTCATTCTCCGTTTAATTTAGCATGGAGAATGGCCATTCTCCGTCTTAATTAGGACGGAGAATGCCATTCTCCGTTTTATTTAACACGGAGAATGTCATTCTCCGTTTTATTTAACACGGAGAATGGCATTCTCCGTGTTTCTAACACGGAGAATGGTCATTCTCCTGCGTTTTAACACTGGAATGACCATTCTCCGTGTAAATTAAGACGGAGAATGTCATTCTCCGTGTTACTAACACGGAGAATGGTCATTCTCCGTGTAAATTAAGACGGAGAATGCCATTCTCCTTGTTACTAATACGGAAAATGACCACCCTCATGCGAAAATTAACATTTTTCGTGTTCTAAACGGAGAATGGCCATTCTCCTGCATTTTATGGTCAGCTGAAACTTTGGAGGGCCATAACTTTTGACTGGGAGGTCGAAACGAGGTCCCGTTTGTCGCAAAATGAGCGTATCGTCGAGGAGACTGAAAGTAACAGCTTCATAGTTAAACGGCCTTCCGAAATTTTAGAATCGCAAAAAAATGATGTTTGGACCTCCGTTTTAGCACTTTTGCTGTTCGTCCCGGTCTTTCCGAAATTTTCCGACGAGTTTTTAAAGATTTTTGAGGAGAAAACCTAGATTCGAAAGTGAGCAGCGTATGGAAGAAGATGGAGTATTGAAACGTTTTTTTTAAGAGCAGTTTTGTGGGTGTTTCCAATAAATTAAAAGGAAGGGCAAAAGGGTCATTTGGAATCCGCTTTGGATAAGTTTCTCTAATTCTGGACACGCGATGAAAGTTTTTTTAGCGGTGGGTTTTACATAAAACTTTTTTAGTTTTTGGGCATTTCATAAATCTTCCCTTTACAAAATATATATAGCCCTAAACTTACCATATTCTACAATTTCCAACTAGTTTTTTCACTTGAATGATGCTTTATAAAAAGAAAATTTACGAAAAATATTTCATTAAAACTCCAAATAAAACATATTTTAAGAGAAATATGTAAGTGATTAAATAAAAAGTAAAGGTAGAAAGTTAATGAGTTATTATCGCGTCATGCTTGCAAAATATTAAGAGCCAAGATATACGTGACATATGAATACACGGGTATCTATACTCGTAATTTTTTCGGTATCTATACTTGTGTTTTCGCTTGTAAATTCTATAATAGGAATTAAAATTATACAACATTATGCTAACTATTAATGACAACATTTAAAATACGAAAATAATATTTTGTCCGCGATTTGTAACCGCGGACGTGACCGCCGGCCATTGCACCCCCCTACTATCTCGGGTCCCACCCGAATCGGGGGCTAATGGCCGGCCGACACGTGGGCCGGCGGTCACGTTCGCGGTTACAAACCGCGGACAACCTAGCAGCTCCGTTTAAAATATAAGACATCTTTTAATAACATAGCTTTGGATATATTCTTATCCATCATATGCAACCGAAACCTATATAGGGAGCAGATCAAAAGCCCCCCTTAGAAAATCCCCCAAAAACTCCCTCACTCTAATTCGTAATATTAATGTTAATATTAATGTTAATGTTAATATTAATGTTAATATTAATGTTAATATTAATTTTTTTTATTTTTTTTTGTGTTAAAGTTAATGTTAATGTTAATATTAATGTTAATATTAATGTTAAGTTTAATATTAATTATAGTATTTAATGTTAATATTAACATTAATATTAACATTAATATTAACATTAAATTACGAATTAGAGTGAGGGGTTTTTTAGGAAATTTTCTAAGGGAGTCTTTTGATCCGCTTCCACACACACACACACACACACATATATATATATATATATATATATATATATATATATATATATATATATATATATATATATATATGGTAATGCTACAGTTACAACCAAATGCTTACAATCCTTTTACAACCTTCACCCATTGCTGACATGTGGACCATAGCCCACATGTCAGCAAATGGGTGAGTGGTTGTAAGAGGGTTGTAAGGATTTGGTAGTAGACTTAGCATTATATATATATATATATATATATATATATATATATATATATATATATATATATATATATATAATTCAAATAGTAATCCACTGGATTATATATATATTTATATATGGATAATAATGCCATCTATACCCCATTAATTTAAAATTTTAAATCGATTATAACCTCCACCTCTATCTTACGTGTAGTCACATTCTCTTTCTCTAATTTTCTGTTTTTTGGATATTTTTCTAACTTCTATTTTCTGTTGCAGTACTGTTGGAAGGGAATAAAAGAAAGGAAAGAAAATGAAACAAAGTTCACAAACTTCTCCTATAGTCTTCATGTTGGTTCATTTCTCGTATTTTTACTGATTTTTTACATATAGTTGTGTTTTCAACTAATTATTGAAAAAGGGAATAAACACCTAAGTGAAAAATGTTTATCAATGTTTAAGAGTTTTAAGAAATGTTAAAAAGTATAAAAATGTTTGTAGCCCAAGATTTGTAGGATCCATTATTTATATAAAAAAAAAATTGAATGTTTTCGAATTAGATGTCTTCCCTTTTTCCTTGACATATTAGCAAGTTTGTTGATTCGTTTGATTCCCAAGCAAATCCATCTAAAATCTGGATTCGCAGTTGTGCATAACTAAGGGAGAGTAAGATGAACCGGACCCTTCGATAATTCATCGCAAGTGCATCTAAGTTTTTGCTGTGAGTTCAGAGTCTTTTATTGAATTGAGGTTGTGTGGTTATTGAATTAATGTGCTTGTTGTAATTTGTAACATGTTTTGATTGTAAAAGTCGCACAATTTCATGTGTATATATGATAATTACGGGTCTCTGCGTGTTTGGTATAAGTTTTAAACAATAGATTCAATTTTAATTATATCAGATTAAATTAACTTTTAAATTTGATTAAATTTTTATTGGATTAGTTTAACTTAAAACTTGGATTAAATTTTTATTAAACTAGATTAAGATTAAGGTACACTACAAAAAGTTTTATAAACTTGCACTAGATATAACTTATATTTTGTTTTAGTGAAATTATTATTAAAGTTGCATTCGGATTTATAATATTTTATTTGACAATAGATTAAATTTTAATTAAATTATATTAGCTTAACTTTTAAATAGGGTTAAATTTTTATTAGATTAAATTAAAGTATACTACATAAAGTTTTATCAAACTTGCATTGGATTAGGTTTAAATTAAATTTGATGTTATAACTTTTTACATTATAAAAATATTCATTCATATTATATTTTAATAGTAGATTAAATTTTAGATAATAGGTTAAATTTTAAGTTAGAGTAGATTAACTTAAATTTAAAACTATATTAAAGTTGAAATTTAAATGATATATTGACTTTTAAAATTTAAATAATAGAGAATTTAAATGGTTGGATGTCGTCTTTGCTACATAAGACATTATCAACATTTGTAAAATGTGCTACACACTCACCGCGAGTGCTCTGACCCTAGTTTACTATGTTAGAGTAAACTTATTATTTGTGTGAACGATTTTGACCTTAATTGGCTACACAACAGATTTAAAGAATTATATGATTGCAGTTAAATATTTAGTTAACACTTATGGTTTGAACGGCTACCAAGTAATTAATATTATTTTGAATAACTATCATATATGCAACATGCTAGTATTTATCATATTATCTATCATTAATTTTATATAAATATTTTTATATGAATTTCTTATTGTAATTATAGACTACATTTAGTGGGTTGCCTATAAGTATATATAAAAAATATAATGACATGATAATACTTCCATATTAACTATGTTAGAATAATTTTAGTATTGGTGTAAATGACTTAGTTGGCTACACATGAGATTTGAAATAATTACATTGATTATAGTTAAATATTTAATTAAATTTTGAATGACTATTAATTAATTGTTATATTGTTTTGAATAACTATCATATATGCTACTAGTTTCCATATTTGCTATCATTAATTTTATGTAATTACTTTTCATATGGAGTCATTATTGTAATTGTATATTGCATATAGTTGGTTGTCTATAAGTATACTAAAAATACAATAGTATTAATTACTTTTATATTAACTACATTAGAGTAATTTTAGTATTTGTGTGAATGTTACATAAAATTTAAAATAACTACAATGATTGTAGTCAAATATTTAATTAACTCTCATGTTTTAATTAATTGTCATATTATTTTGAATAAATAGTATTTTCCATACCAGATATCATTAATTTGATATAATTACATTGATTATAGTTCAATGTTTAATTAACTCATGTTTTAATGACTAATAATAAATGTATGTACAAATGCCCTGAAAATGTTACAATGAAAAATAAATAATAAAAATGTTTGAACCAGTATCCTTTTTTTTTTAATATAAAAACGATCTACACGAGCCTAAAGTCAAAGTCCATTTAAAAAAAGGGTCCATCAAAGTCCAAAGTATAAAAAAATTTAGTATTTTTTTTTTGAGAAATTTTGAGTGGCATCCCACTTTTGTTTACCATATTTACAATGCATCCCACAAGTTTACAACAATGTAAGATACCCTCCACTTTTGACGTTTTTTGTCCAATATGGACGGTCAACTGGGTTGACCCAAATTTTTGACAAAAATACCTCCGACATGTTGTCTTCTTCACCGTGTCACTCCCCCCCCCTCGCCGCTGCCGGTCCCCCCCCCCCCTCTCCGACCTCGCCGCCACCGTCCCCGACCTCCCCGACCTCGCCGCCCCCCCTCCCCGACCTCGTCGCCCCTCATCCCTGACCTCGCCCCCCCCATTTGCTGTCGGAGGAAGACCTCGCCCCCCCCCCCCCCCCCCCATTTGCTGTCGGGAACTCGTGCTCCATCTGCTGTCGGAGGAAGACGGCTTCGAGAGGCCATTCCGAGTAATCGAAGTGAAACTGGCGTTTCTCACCGATCACTTCTACAGCAGGTACCCGGTCATCTTTTCGAAAGGGTTTCCGACCTTCAGCGTCGTGCGGGTCGTCATGGTCGTCGCAACCGCTTGGCTTGCGGTAGGGTCGGGGAGGTTGGGGAGGGGGGCAGCGCTAGGGCCCGGCAAAGGGGGCGGCGGAGGCACGCCGACGGCTGGGAGGGGGCAGACACTGAAAACATAGGAGGATGCGGGAAAGAAGACAAGAGTATTTTGGTAAAAAAAAAATGGTCAAAAGGGTTGACCTTAAGTTGGGGACGGAAACCGTCAAAAGTGGGAGGTACCTTACATTGTTGTAAACTTGTGAGGTGCATCTTGAATATGCAAAAATAAAGTGAGATGCCATTCAAAATTTCTCTTCTTTTTTTTTTTGCCAACCCAGATCCGGCCCACTTCCTATGCGGTTCGGATCCGGACTGTATTTGAATTTCTAAACATCCGTCACATCTTCGAACTATCAAATCCGAGATCCGACCAGGCCCGGCCCGGCCCGGTCTGGCCGACTGAAACACCCTGAACTTTTAGCAAGTTGCTAAATAATTTCTGCCCAGAGAGAAAAAAAGAAGAAGAAGAAGGTGGCATCATCTCTCGCAAGGTAGTGTGTTTGTACTTCGCTAGGAACTTAGAAAATAGTTTTGTCTGCCTGGAAAAAAAAAAAAAAAAAAAAGGTGGCATCACCTTTCGCGTTCTCATCACAAGTACTTGTCCGATATTCTGGTGAGGAACATGCACGCCATTTCATTTTATGCTAGCACATGCCATTTCATTACATTTCTTGGAAGGAGGCTACAACTCAATTTGAGACTCGAATCCAATGTTGGGCAATGCCGTACGTATCTTTGGCCGTTCTACGGAGACCGGATTTTAGGGTAAATTGGATTAGAATTTGAAAATGCAAAATTCAAATTCAAATCTAAATCATGAATTTTTAAATCCAACTCCAATCAAACATAGGATTTAGTAAACTATAATTATGATTAATAATTATGATAATAAAATATAAATAAATAAATTATTAATTAATTATTATAATTATAATTATAGTTATGATTAATAATTAATTATTATTATTATTATTATTATTATTATTATTATTATTATAAAAATAGTTATGATTAAGATTATAATGACGATTAATAAATTATCAATTAAAATTTTCATAATATATTATTTATTAAATTATTAATTCCGATGATTAATATTTTATAATTAAGATTATAATAAATATTAACTAATAATTATAATTAACTAATAAATTAATAATTTAAATTTAAATTAAATATTTATTTATAAATTATTAATTAAAATTATAGTTATGATTAATAAATTATTATAATTATTATTAATAAATGTATAAATTATTAATTAAGATTATTATAAAATACTAAAATAAAATTATAAATTATTAATCAATATTTAATTATGATTAATAAAATATTAATTAAGATTACAATTAAGATTAAGAAATTATTAATTATGATTAATAAATTAATAATTATGATTATGATGAAATATTAACTAATAAAATTAATAATTAATAATTTAAGTGATGAACATATTTATATTAATTAAGAATAAAAAAAATTATATATAAAATAATAACTAATTATTACTTAGAGAACTGAAAAAATAATTTAAGACGTTAGAGAACTGAAAAAAAATTGTTGGTAAATGCATCCCTACTTTATTTATATTATCTATTTTGTTAATTTTGTTAAGTTTACCTTATAATTTTTTTTTTTAGTTCACAATCTTTTTCTTTCTCTATATTTCTTAATTTCTTAAGGAAATTAAACTTTTGTATTATCATATTAACTTTTTTTTAGGCTCATCTTCTTCGAGACTGGTGTTCATCTCAACTATGAATAAAAGGTTTCGACATTTTGTTTTTTATTGCAAATTTTATTAATAAAATTTGATGAAGAGGATTAGTTTTTTTTTTTGTTTGTTTAAGGTAAAAATACTAGAAATTGTCCACTTCTCTTTAAAAAAAAAAAAAAAGAAAAAATCGATGGGATATTTAATCAAAAGTTTTAAAAAATGTTCTAGGTTTATTTTAGTTTTAGTTTTTTAATTTAGTTTGGGGGAGGGGGGTAAAAATAGTGTAAAACTAGTCAAATCTTCTAAAAATAAAGAGGAGGGTAAACAAAATAAAAATATGGGTACGTTTAATAACACCCCAAAAAAGTAAGGATGACTTTGGTGTTTAAGTCATTAGAGAACCTAAAAGGAAAAAAAAGAAAATTGGAAGAATAAAAAATTTGCAAATCACCTCTAGTTTAAGTGGCTGAGATAAGAGGTATCATCTCATTTAATTTGGATTCGAACGTGGTTGAGAGCGTATTATTCATTTCACTTAGTAATTAGTAAATGGTGGGAGTTCGAGGTGGGAGCATATTATTCATTACATTTACTAAATGGTAGAAGTTAGAGATAGTGGGTCCGAGAGACATGTAATACAACATGTACAAAATTTCGAGCGTTATGTTGTCAATTTTATCTTGTGAGCTCCATTTGTTAAGTTTTCTAAAACTAACTTTTTATCCACGGAAAAAAAAAATCAAGCAGACCCTAAGGGTGTGTTTGGTAAGAGGAAAAAGTGGGAGAAAGAAAAATATATGAGGAGAAAAGTGGATAGAAGAAAAAGTGGAGGGATTAGTTTTACCTCGTAACCTAAGAAAATCAATCATCCCAAAAGTGGGAGAAAAAGTGGAAGAAAAAGTGCATACGCATCTTAATTTACAATTATACCTTGTAGAAATTATATTATTTTAAAGTAGTTCAATAAAGTTGGTAAATAAATATTGTTAGTTGAGGATATAATTGGTAAAGTATATATTTTTTATTTTTCTTCCACTTTTCTTTGTATACCAAACAAAGGAAACTATATCACTTTTATTTTTCTTCCATCCTACCCAACACAATGAAAGAAATAGTCTTTTCTTTCTATATGGATAAAAATAAATCTTTTTACTTCTTCTTCCTTTCAATTTTTTTATCTTTTCTACCAAACACAGCCTAAGTTCCGAATAAATTCGAAGTGAAATGAGACTATTTTAGAGAAGGAATACGACCGACATGGACCATGTGGCCAACAGACACTAACCTGAAAAATTAGGATCATGCCCCACGATTTTTTTTTTTTGTTATTTAACTCAAACCGTGTAATGTACGGAATTTATACATACTACTTTGCATATTATTTAAGTCCACTGTTTTTAATTTTTATGCACACTCACACATTTTTCCGAAATTTCGATTTCGAGACTGTCCGTCTAACAAATGAGGTTATACCCCTCACATTTTTATTTTTGCTCAACTTACACCACTGTCATTAACATCCGTTAAAATATGTCTAAAAATACGATTTTATCCCTCTCTCCACTCTCTCCCCCTCTCTCTCCAGTGGTGAGGGCGGATCAAGCGGGACCGGGAGGGGAGGGTGGCCGGCCATCAAAGGAAGGAGGGGGCAGGTCGAGCATGGCAGGCCATCAATGGGAGGAGGGGACGGGTCGAGCATGGCCGACCAACGGAGGGAGATCGGCCAGTGAAGGGAGGAGGGGGGCGGGTCGAGGGGGGCCGGCCGGCGGAGGAAAGAGGGACCTGGGCACCACTGGTAGGGAAGGGAGGACATTTTGGTTTTTATTTTATTTTTTAAGTCGTTAATGGTCATTTCTAACGGCAGGGGTGCAAACTGAGCAAAAATAAAAAAAATGAGTTTTTTTAAAACAAAGGGTCTTTAAATGCAAATACTCAAATTTAAAAAGGGTTTGTTTGCACTTTATCCGAAGGATTGAGAGGTAACACTAATTAAAATAAAAATTGGGTGAAAGGAGGTAAATACAAATAACTCTTTTAAATATGCAGCTCATGTGTTACTGTGGGGTCTTAAAAAAAGTTACTGTAGTTTTTTTTGCAAAAAAAAGAAGGATTAATTAGTAATATGGTCTCATGTATATAATAATTGATAATAGTATTTTTGTCTCCAAAATGTTCGACGTTAGCGGTTGAGTTTTAAAATTCGCATAAAAAATTTCGCATAAACAGCACAATGTTGTAAACATGCATGTACTAACCTTCCATGCATCTTTAGGGGCTAGCTGCTTGGTTCTGAAAATACGGAAAAGTAAAAAAAAAATTCGATAACAATATTTTGCATACACATTGTTTTTCAAGTGCGGCGAACAATACTTGATTAAAAACATTCTTAAGTGTGGCCAACAATCAATGTTGTGTAGTGTGAGCATTATTCGATTTTGGACCAAAAATAGAATCGAACCGAATCGAATAAGAGATTCAGTACGGTTTACAAAAAAATTATTTCGGTTTTAAAATATTAAATTTTCTTATTCGGTTTCGGTCCAAAACCGAAAACCGAAAATCAATGTTATTCGGCACTCATCTTTATTTTTTTATAATATTCAAATTCCAAATTTATCCTTGTATTAACGTTATTGGCACTCCTAAAATGTCATCATACACTCCTTCCTCCATACATGCACAAATAATGCTATATTTAATGCAGGGATAGATTTGTAATTTGAATGTTAAAAAAATTAAAGAGGAGTGTTGAATGACATTTTAGGAGTGCTAAGAGCATCTCCAACCCTACTGTCTTGTTAAGTGTTGTGAGTCTTAGGTGGCTCCTATGTGGCATGAGCCACAAGACAATGTCTTGTTTATGTGGCAAAATTATATCTTAAAAGACAATGAGATAGAAAAACTCTCTCCAATGCAAAAGTATTGAGGAGACAATAAAAAGTATTTTTTCCAACTTCCAAGGCAACTCCTCCTCTTCTTCAACTTTTTTATAAATATTTCTATTCATAATTGATGATGTGGAGACAAAGTCATTGTGAAGTGCATTGTAGGAGTGCAACTTGGGCGGGCTAAACCCGAGCCCGATCGGGTAAACCCATTAATGGGTTGGGTTAGGGTTGAAGATACTCGGGTTCGGGCTCGAGTTTGGGTTCAAATATTTGAACCCGATCATAAATTGGGTTGGGCTCGGGTTCATATGCCGAGTTACCCGAAGAATCCGAAATCCGACTTATATATATATATATATATATATATTTTTTTTTTTTTTTTTTTTGAAGCAATGGGTACTTGTGGCGAACTCGCCTCCATTGAGGCTCGAACTCCCGACCACTTGGGCCGCATGCATCTCTCTTAACCACTAGGCTAGAGGTCATTTGCAAAATTAACTTGCATCCTTGTTGGAATTAATTCTTTTTTTCTTCTAGGAAAATACTCCCACATGGCACACACTTGTGCCCCACTACACCTCATGTGCAATATCTATTATACAAAACACAAAGGTTTTTGAATCCCAGGGCTGACTGTGCCAAGATAAAGAGTGGTTGGGATTTAATCTTGGTGAATCAACGGTTGTGGGGTTTTATGGGGAATCCAAATAGTGGGATTTGCACTCATAATGGTTGTGGATGAGCATTATTGAGAGTGGGGTTTTATGGAAAATGAGTATTATTGAGAGTGGGGTTTTATGGGGAATCCAAAGAGTGGGGTTTGCACTCATAATGGTTGTGGATGAGCATTATTGAGAGTGGGGGCCTCATAATTATTATTGTTCGTTTAAAATTGGGGGTCCAAGATTTTGAGGGGAAATACCTTAAATGAACCATGTCCTATGGGCACGGGTTATAAATAAATAAATGAACCATGCCCTATGGGCACGGGTTATGACTAGTATATATATATATATATATATATATATATATATATATATATATATATATATATATATATATATACTTCTTAAATAAAAAGTTTAAATCCTAAACTTTTCATCCAAACTCTTCAACTCCTTATCCTAAATCTTATTTCGATTTGTATTTTGTAATGATCAAGACTTGATTGCTATTAAATTATGTGTTTAATATTGTCACGACCCGCACCCTGTATAGGGGCACGAGAAGTGGGTACGTCCAGCCTACGCTGCAGTGTCGGCGGTAGTAAGCTGTTCTAGGTTGCTAACTAATCTCATGCAGTGTATATAATGAACTTGTCCAGATATCAGCTCCGAATGGAGGACAAGTAAAGGGTATGATATACACAATCACAGTCTAAAACACGATAAGATAACACAGAAGTTATACATAAGGAATTAAAGACAACAACAACTACTAAAATAATACAACAATGTCTCAAACCAACTTAATACAAACTCAATAACTTAACTTTAATACAACAAGTCAAAACATGAAAGCTAAAGTAGTCTACTTGTCACGACCCGCTACCCAAATTGTTGGGCCAGGCCGAGGCATGCCCAGCCTACGCTGAGATAAAACGTAGTAAGCTGTTCTAAAGACAACAGGATAAGACTAAATGTGCTAACAGTTCTATAAGTGAAGAAGAACCATAAATGCTCCAAACACAAAAGTCGTCGTATATAATAAGATGTCCAAGTACAAGTAAACTGAAATGTAAAACTGGATACATGTCCAGTTACAAAATGATATAGCCTAATACATGTCTCAAAAGTCTAAGTAAGCAAAAGACATCTAGGCGAGGTTTCCCGCAGGAACATCCTCGTAAAGCAGAGCCGGGTCCTCAGCAGTAACACCATAGTAAGAGTCGCAGAGTAACTCCTCCTCAGTAAGGACACCTACAACGTTATCCTGTCAGGACGGGAGCAAGTACTAAATCTAGCAAACTAGCATATGAAACATGGAAATGAACATGAGAATGAGCATGTGAGGAATAACTGGAAAGCATGGTATCACAGAGTCTATCATGGCAAGGACACATATGTCATAGAGACAGATGCATATGTAATGTTTAAAACTGTAGTAGGTACGTGATCGGGCAATAGATGTACAATGTGCTAGGGGCACATAATAAAATGTACTTCCGTACAAGTGAAACGGCGACAGATGTACATACGTACAAATCCGCGTTGAGATAAAGCCTACGACAAGGTATGCATATAAAATGCGACCTTGCTCGGTACATACGTACGGGAGAAGGGGGCATAATCACGTACACTACTAACAGTTTCCCCATAACCCATATTCTAATCATGTGAGAGATACATCAAGACTGTTCTAAGCATGGTAGTAATAGAAAGTACAACATGTGACGTTTTAACTTGCTACCCCAAGGATCAGCATTTAACATGGTGGGTTTTGCAGTTCATTTATGTAACAACATGTAAAGTTCGTAGAAAGTACTTGCCTCTAGCAAAGCAAAACAAAACAAGCTGCGATAACGATGCTATGGATGTCCAGTAACTCGTCACTGTAAAAGTAAATACAACAACTTAGTTTTACACTAAGCTAAAACACTAGGACACTATTCTGGTAAAACACGACTTGTGATTGGGCACCTAGCCAAAATGATGACTTGGACTAGGAGACCAATGTGGGGGTGACACACTATGTTAACTAACATTCCAGGGTCTTTACACTAGTGAGGGATGGGGTTTAATACGGCTAAAACTCAAAAATAGCACAAAAGCTACAAGTCGTAATTAATCAATAAATAAATCAAAAGACTATTGTGTTCTAACAATCTTTAAAGTAGACAAAAAGCCTAGTTTTTCTTAAAGTAAAGTACTAAGGTGATCCTTGTTAATCATAGAAATTTATTATAATTTTTCTGGAATTTATTATCCAGTACAAATATTTTATAAAAATCAGTTTTCCTAAGTATACAGAAAGTGAGTTTTGGTTTCATATGCCAAACTAGTGGCAAAACTAGTAAATTAATTACTACAAAAATTATACTAAATTAGCCAACTTAACAAAGTATCTAAAAACTATTTTTCCATAATTTTAGCAATACTTTAAGTATTTTTAGAAAACCAAAAACAGCAATGTACATAATAATTAATTATCTGCGTATTTTGCCCATGTATATAATTTGAACCAAAGTTCAAATACAGGACCCAAGGCCATGAATCAAGTCCAATATGACTTGAACAGGTCTTGAATGTGTGAAAACACATTTGAGCCCAAATACCCATGCTAGGCTTGGACATCAAATGGTTGCAGTAATTTAAATACAATAAAATATAAGTTGGTAATAGTCAAAATAAATATTATTATTTTAATAAGGTAAAGTTTTACATAGTGAAAAATCTAAATATATGCTGTTAAAAGTATATATATATTTTTGTAAGGAAAATACTTAATTTATAAAGTATATATATATATATATATATAATAATATATATACATACACAAGAAAATATATATATACATATACATATGTGTACATATATATATATATAAACACTAACATATATACATATAATTTACTAACCATAAAATATATACATATATACATACATACTGTTTAAAACAGTATATATATACCTATATACTAATATATACATATATATATATATATATATATACATATATATATATATATAAAACAGTAAAAGAAAAAGAAAAGAAAAAGAAAAAGAAAAAGAAACTGAAACAGGGGGGCTCGAACCCTGTCCAGAGAAGCGCGGGGGGGGGGGGGGGGGGGGGTTTAATTGTTCGGGCTGGCCAGTGGGTCAGCCCGCTAAGTCTGTTAGGGTTAGGTTTTAGTTAAAATTATTTAGTACAGAAATTAAATGGGTTTTTACCCGTTAAGCAAAGCCCAACCCGTTAATCTATTTCACAGTTCGTCTCGTGTCCATACAGTCCAGGACACGAGAAGTTGGAATCTGACACAGAGTCGACGTGTCCGTGCCCAGCACGACACGTACGACTCGGCTAACGCGTGTCCAGCATCACAGTTGAGTCCCCCGTGTCTAGGCGAGTCTCGTGTCTCAGTTTGAGACACGTACGACACAGAGGAAAGAATGTTACCCACGTGTCCGGCGGAGAAGAAGGGTTTCGAGAGGGCGAACGGGCGGAGGAGACGTCGGCGTCGTGGCGCTTGGGCGGCGCTGCGTCCAGCACGTCAGGGCGAACCGATTGGTGGTGGTGGTTCACGGCGAGGTCGTCGGGATGGGGAGAACGGGGTTCGTCGGAGCTAGGGTTCCGGCGAGGGTGATTGGGGAAGAAGAGGGTCAGGACGGGGTCGTGGTGGTCGGGGGAAGTGGTAGCTAGGTCGGGGGAGACGAGGGGAGTTTAAATAGGGTCTTAGGTCGGTCGGGGGGCAGCCGGAATTCGGCGGGGGCAGCGTAGGTCGGTCGTCGGGGGCAGCGTCGAGTCAGGGGAGAGAGAGTGTGACGGGGGGTTTGGTAAATTACACTAGGGCCCCTAGAAACTTAGGATTTACAAATAGGTCCAAATCAGTAGTAAATGCAAATAATAATTTGCATAAAAGAATTAAAACAAATTCTAAATTGCAGACTGCTATAATAACAATTCAGTTAATTGCATATTGATATTAAAACAATTCTAAAAATTGCAAAATGATATTAAAACATTTAAATAAATTACAAATTGATATTTTTAATATATAAAACTCATTTAAAATTATTTAAAAATTCTAGAAAAATTCCTAAAAATTCCTAAAATTATTTAAGGCTATAATTGACATTAAAAATTAATTAACACTAATTAAAATGGATTTGAAAAATCAGGGGCTTACAAGTCTTCCCTCCTTGAAAAAATTTCGTCCTCGAAATTCACAAGGATTGAAGACCCGACAATATTCTAACCTAACAAGCAAAGTAACAAAAAAAATGACTAAGGCTGCGATTCGAAACTAACCTCTAAGGTATCAAGCGGGAACGGGTGGTTCCCTCGCAGCGGTTGGATCGAACAAGTAAGGGAATCTCTCCCTCATGTCCGACTCCCTCTCCCAAGTAGATTCACCTGGGGAGTGACGGCTCCAAGCTACTCGTACTAGGGGTATAACCTTGTTCCTCAGCCTCTTCTCTCTCCTGTCCAATATCTCCACTGGCTGCTCAGAAACTGTAAGGCTCGGTCCGACCTCCAACTCTGAATGATCTAGCACATGACTGGGGTCTGGAACATATCTCCTCAGCTGAGATACGTGAAAGACGTCGTGAACTCCTGCTAGGTTGGGTGGAAGTGCAACCCTGTAAGCTACCTCTCCGATCCTGCCAAGTACCTCGAATGGCCCGATGTATCTGGGGCTCAGCTTCCCTCCTCGTCCGAACCGGATCGTCCCTCGAGTAGGTGATATCTTCACTAGCACCATATCACCGTCCGCGAACTCCATCGGCCTGCGACTAGCATCAGCCCAGTGTTTCTGCCTGTCCTGAGCTACTCTGAGCCTGTCTCTGATCATCCCGACTTTCTCTGCTGCATCCGTGATCATCTCTGGCCCAAGCATAACTCTGTCTCCGACATCATCCCAAAAGAGCGGTGTCCGGCATCGTCGTCCATATAGCGCCTCGAAAGGAGACATACCAATACTGGCCTGGTAGCTGTTGTTGTATGAAAACTCTACCAAGTGCAGATGGCTCTCCCATGATCCTCCGAAGTCCAGCACGCAAGTCCTCAGCATATCCTCCAGCGTCTGTATCGTCCTCTCGGACTGCCCATCTGTCTGCGGGTGGTACGCCGTACTGAACTTGAGCCTACTGCCCAACTCCTCCTGTAAGCTCCTCCAGTAGTGGGATGTAAATCGGCTGTCTCTGTCTGACACGATGCTCACCGGCACTCCGTGTAGGCGAACTATCTGCTGCATGTATAGCTCCGCCAACTTCTCGGTGGAAAGCCCCACCTTGAAGGGTATGAAGTGCGCACACTTCGTCAGCCTGTCTACGATGACCCAGATGGCATCCTTCCCTCCTTGGGAACGAGGAAGCCCTGAAACGAAGTCCATCGTAATATGTTCCCACTTCCACTCGGGAATGGGTAATGGCTGCAACAAACCAGCTGGCCTCTGGCGCTCCGCCTTGACCTGCTGGCAAACTAGACATCTCGAAATGAAGCGTGATACATCCCTCTTCATCCCGTGCCACCAAAGATGTTCCCGCAAGTCACGGTACATCTTGTTAGCACCAGGGTGAATAGAATATCTCGATCGGTGCGCCTCCTGCAAAACTGCCTCTACTAGCTCTCCTCTCGGTACGCACAATCGGCTGCCACGCCTCAAGGATCCATCCTCCGCGATAGTGAAGTCATCCAGCAATCCAGCTAATGCCTGGGGTCGAAGTCTGCGAAGGCTCTCATCTGTAGACTGTGCCTCCCGGATCTGCTCCATCAAACCTGACTGAATGTCAAGCGCCATCATCTGCATCACTGATCCTGGCCGAACTAGCTCGATACCGAGCTTCTCCAGATCCTCCCGCAAATGTCGATCAATCATCAGATACCATGCCATCGGATGCCTGCTCAGCGCATCCGCCACTACATTTGCCTTCCCGGGATGATACTGTAAATCGATGTCGAAGTCCTTCATCAACTCCAACCATCGTCTTTGCCTCATGTTCAGCTCTTTCTGCGTGAACACATACTTCAAGCTTTTGTGGTCAGTAAAGATCTCCACACGCTCTCCGTATAAGTAATGTTTCCATAACTTGAGTGCAAAGATCACCGCAGCTAACTCGAGGTCATGGGTAGGATAATTCCTCTCATGAGTCCGCAATTGCCTAGATGCATAAGCAATCACTTTCCCATGCTGCTGTAGAACACATCCTAGCCCCTTCCCAGAAGCATCACTGTATATGGTGAAACCTCCAGAACCTGAAGGTAAAGTCAGAACTGGAGCGGTCGTCAGCCTCCTCTTCAGCTCCTCAAATGCCGCCTGGCAGTCCTCTGACCAGATGTACTCTGCGTCCTTCCGCGTCAGCTTCGTCATGGGTTCAGCTATCCTAGCAAAGTCCTGAACGAACTTTCTGTAATAGCCTGCTAAACCCAGAAAGCTCCTGATCTCTGAAACTGACGTCGGAGCCTTCCACGTCTCAACTGCAGCAATCTTCCTGGGATCCACCGAGATTCCATCTCCAGTGACCACATGGCCGAGAAACTCCACTCGGTCTAAAAAGAACTCGCACTTCGGCAGTTTGGCAAACAATCTCTCCTGCCTCAGAATCCCCAAAACTATCCGCAAGTGCTCTGCATGCTCCTCCGGCGTCTTCGAGTATATCAGGATGTCGTCGATAAACACCACGACGAACTTATCCAGATACTGGTGAAACGTCTTATTCATCAAGTTCATAAAGACAGCTGGCGCATTTGTGAGACCAAATGGCATCACCAAAAACTCGTACTGCCCGTACTTCGTGTTGAACGCCGTCTTCTGGATGTCTGCTGGCCTAACCTTCACCTGGTGGTACCCGGATCTCAAATCTATCCTGGAAAACACCTTCGCCCCGCTCAACTGGTCGAACAAATCATCTATCCTGGGCAGAGGATATTTGTTCTTGATAGTGATGGCATTCAAGGCCCGGTAATCAATACACAACCGGACTGTACCATCCTTTTTAGGCACAAAGAGCACTGGCGCTCCCCATGGAGAAGCACTGGATCGAATGAAACCCTTTTTCAACAGGTCATCAATCTGCTCTTTCATCTCTATGGCCTCCTTGGGATTCACTCTATAGCAAGCCCGGGATACTGGTGATGAACCCGGCACTAAATCTATAGTGAACTCCACATCTCTGTCAGGCGGAAGTCCTGGAAGATCCTCGGGGAATACATCCATAAACTCCCTAATGATAGGGTGTGGCGGTGCTGCGTCCCCGACTGTCGCACAACAGTTCGGCTCTAGGCTGATCTCCGGCCCTGTCCTACTGACACGAAATGGTACTGTGCCTGGAGGACTGAACAAAACACTACCCTCATGGCAATCTATAGATGCATGGGCATAGCTAAGCCAGTCCATCCCCAATATGATATCATAACCGGGGAGCGGCATCACAAAGAATCGCCCCTCGAACTCTCTCCCGGCTATCAGAATAGAGCATCTATAGCTAGCTCTAATAGGCACTGGTCCTCCTCCCGTCATTACTCTACTAATCTCCGTCGTAGGTGTAGATACTAAGTGATGTTCTTGCATAAACTCTAATGATAGGAAGCTATGAGATGCACCAGAATCAAACAAACATAGAGCTAGAAAAGTATGCAAATAAACATGACCTGTAATGACGTCAGCTAAGTAATCCGGCTCCGAAACCTGCTCCGGCTCCGGCTCAATGGCTAGACTATAAACTCTCCCCTGAGGTCCCTTCTGCTGCTGCAGATGCTGCCCGAACTTCTGCTGCTGAGTCGGGAGCGGTCCTCTGGCCTTCACTACTGGGCACTCTCGAATCTGATGGGTGGCAGACCCACAAGCTAAGCACTGCTTCAACCTCTTCCTGCAGATGGAGTACTCGTGCCCTGGTCTTCCGCAGAAAGAACATATAGCTCCCTTCTGCTGCTGCTGGCGGGGTCCCGGGGCTCGAACTGGCGGGGTCTGATGATGGGGTGTAGAGGGACGGTAAGTCTGCTGGGGTGGCGTCGGCGCTTTCTGCTGGAAAGCCTGACGCTTGGACGGTCCCTCATGATGTACAGGAGCCGGCCTCTTGCAAGACAGAAGACGCTCCTCAATGCTCCGGGCCAACTCTAGGCTCTGGTAGTAGTCAGTCGTGCCGTTCGCCACTATAAGAATGCCAATGTCTGGAACTAGACCATGGCAAAACCTACGGGTCATCTCCTCTGGATCAGCAACCAGGCTAGGAGCAAAACGGCTCAGGCGACTAAACTCTCCCGCATAGTCATCCACAGAACGGTTCCCCTGCTGGACGTTCTGGAATCGTAGCCCCATGGCTACTCTAGCAGCGGTCGAGAAGAACTTCTTCTTGAACTGGGTCTTGAACTGGTCCCAGGTGGCTCTACCTCTCGCGAACAACGGCTCATTCCTGAACCAAACTCCGGCTAAGTCTATCAGCAGAAATCCTGCTGCCTCGACCTGAAGGTCATCCGGCATCCTAACTCCCAGAAGCTTCCTCTCTACAGAATCTAGCCAGTCATCAGCTACTATGATGCCCTCAGTCCCTGAGAACTCCTTAGGATTCAGACCCATGAAGTCCTTGACCGTTCCCGCTCTCTGCCGCGGCTCTACATATGGTGGGGCCACGGGACGTCCCTCAGAACGCTCCATGCTCTGGCGGAGTAGGGTAGTCTGCTCCTGATGGGTTGTTAGGAACCCCTGGATCAGTGTGAGCAGCTGGTTCCCGTCGAGTGTGACGGAAGCCTGGGTGGGTATAGTGATAGGAGGTGGTGGAAGTATCGGGTCCTGCTGGGCCTGGGATGTGGAAGGTGGTATCTGGGTCTGTGGATCTGTGGAGTGGGGGAATGTGGTAGGTGGAGGTGCATCAGTCAACTGGTCGGCTGACTGGATACGGAGGGCCCCATTCTCGGGGGTAACATGCTGGGACGAACGAGTAAGCACCATCTAAATTACACATAAAAGACTTATAAGGACTTATTTAAAGTAAGCAATCATATGCAAGAAAGTCTAATTATAATAGCAAACATGTGTTGTATTTCCTATGTTGCAATCCTAGCATTCCTCTAGGTGTACTA